>OW569405.1:29794531-29905663 GCA_937654795.1 Cistogaster globosa | reverse complement strand
ATTGATGAAGTTTTTTCGAGCAATATTTTTGTTTTTTACGACAACCAAATGTGGTGTAAAAAGGGTCAAAAGTGGAAAAATACTTCAAAGAATATACTGATACATATAAATGATATAAATCTTATTGTTACCACAAAATTGAAACTTACATATGTCTACATACTGAAATAACATTAATTTAGTTTTACTACACATAAGAACTTTAAAGAAAATAACATTTAATACCGAATTTCAACACGTCAATTTTTCTTGCAGCAATTCTGAATTTTGTGAGTGAGAACACAAGATCATAAATGATTCTGCACTCCTTTCTCCTCCACAAAATTCAGAATTGCTGCAAGAAAAACTGACGTGTGCGAACTTGGTATACCTAACACAAGTAAGAGTCTGATATGCCCGTTACCAACTTAGTCAACTTAGTTGGATAGTAGCCGCCAAGGGTACCAAACAGAAAGCAAACTGAACAAAATTATCACATTTGCCGGCTAAAGTTATTTTAAATTTTAATTCTTATTTGAGATTCCTTGGTTATTTATTTTTATTTAGTTTTGTTTTTTTTTTTGTAGTTTTGGTTTTTATTATATTGAAAAATCTTATATTTTTTTTATATGAAATTTGTAACGTTTTTTTTGGTAATCAAGAGGTTTTTTTTTCCAAATTTTTGGTTTTTTAATTTTAGTATTTTAATTTTTTTTGCTGAGCAGAAAACAATTTTTGAGTAAAGTTTATTTTTTTCCGGAATTATGGTAATAATTTGGTGAAATATCGATCATTTAACGCTATTTTCGATTATTAAGTTATCTGGAGTATTTTTCAGAAATTTTGGTGTTGAAAATAATGAAGCAAAAAATGGCTTCTCTTGTACTGTTACAATGTAAAAACTGAACGGTATAAAAGTGACTCAATAGCGGCTTTTTTCAGTACATATACATTAAAAAAAAATAATGAAATAAAATAATTTAAATCCATACTTTTGTAGCGAAGGAACTAATCTGAGCCTCAAAAAAATTCTATTTTCAATTAACATGTTTGATAATTTTTAAGGCGAAAATTTGTGTGCACAAGCAATAACAGTTAAAGTCAATTTACTACTTAAAATTTTATCACGGTAGCTAAAAATTTATTATTTCTTATTAGAACATTTAAACAGTTAATATCAACATCCCCTAATTTAACGCAAAAATGTTAATCCTAAAACTGATGCTTAAAACTTTCTTAAAACGATTTAAGTTGTCATGCTTGTAAGCACAGAAATATATGTTTTGTCGAAACTTAAGTAAATGAAATTTAAAATTACCGATAGTGTTAAATTTTTTGCGCCTTGAATAGTTTTGAGTGAAAATAAAGTTTTTTGATTGATTTTTGCGGTAGCCCTAGAGTTTTTTTTCAAATTTCCGGTTTTTAATACAACAAAGCAAATCATACAGCCCAATCATTAATATTATCACGGAATTTCTTTCTCACGGAAATAAATTTTCTCGAGAAAAGATTCCTCCAAATATGAAATTCGTGGAAACCAAAAAGTAGTATCAACTTAATTTGAAGGGAGCTATTTTGCTTTTTTTCTTTCAAAATTCATGATACTTATTTTTCCCCCAGTTTTCTTCACTTTTCCGCAGGCAATAAAAACAAATTTATAATTGGGCTGATAGCATATCTGAATCATGTCTGAAGCGAAAAGACGGACATCGCTAAATCGACTCCCCCATGTATAAGGATCAGGAATATATATACTTTCATGGATCAGAAATGAATATTGTAGAAGCTCTTAAAAAAATGCTTGCTAACGCATACGCGAAAAAAAATCTTAAAAGTGTTATATAAATTCTTTCCACTTTTTGTTCAGGATCAAATTAATTCACAATGAAAGTAAGAGCAGAACAATTTGCTTAAGTAAAATAGTTTTTGAAATAAGCATACATTGACAATTTCATAATCATTAATTTTTATTGGTGATTTTTATAGAACTACAATAGTTTTGTATTGTTGTGTAATCAAAATACAGATCCATCTAACAAAGTGTTAATATATATTTATTTAACTAATGCGATCATTAACGTTTGTTTATAAAATCAAATAATTTTATTATCACTACTAAAAACAATTGTAATTGAAAATATCTGCGGCATTATATGGTAACTACATTTTTTTCATTGTAGTTATTTCAAACAATGCCAATGAAATTTCAAATGTAATGAAAAAATCCCAAGTATTTATCTCAATTAAAATGAAAATCACAGATTTCAAGATTTTTTGAATTCGTTTCTGAATTACTAGTCTTGATTGTTGTCAGATTAGTGAAATATTTGATAAAACAGCTACTATCTTAACAAATGTTTATTTAATCTTTCCTGACACGTATCACTACAAATGATATAGTAATAATGAATGTGTTATTTTACCTATTATATTGATTTGGATATAATATTTCTTAAATAAAATTTAAGTTTTAACTGCTTCTGTAACTTATTTTCGTAATGAAAATATTCCAATATCAAGATATTACTTTATCCTAAGAGTTTTTACTAGTAAGCGACTTTCTAAATTCCCTTTTATTATTATTTAAAAAAATAACGCTTCTTAATTTTATTTTTTTAAATATTAAATTTCCCTTGCTTTCATTTCCTGTGTTGGTTTTCGTCATGCCTTTTAAATACAGTTTCGTTTCTCCTTCTTAATGCGGTTTACTTCTTATAAGCTCTGTCATTTTATTAATTTCAATTTTGTGTTGCTTTTATTACTTTCTACTTAAAGGTTGTACCCAGGCACAATGTTTTGCGCATAAAACAAACACAGAATATTTAAAATTAACCTTAATTTAAAAGAGTGGTACAAAATGAGATTATGATATGAGTTTTCGCATTTAACTTCAGTGATAAAAGAGATAGATAAAGTAATTGTCTATTAATTTTATTTATACACCTTTTGTATTAAATTGTTTTGTTTAGTTGATGCTTTAAATCAACTCTGAACAAGCGGCAGCAATAATTAATAATTATCGGCATTTAATTATTGCCAGAAATAATAAAGTCTGTAACACGGGAAAAAAGTATTCGTTTATCTAGAACACTCCAAGAAAAAAATATTCATTTGATAAATCGTTGTTGTTTTTTGTTTATTATTTAAATTTTATTGAACTTACCTATGCCAGTTAGAGTTTAGAAAAATATGCCTGATGGTCATATGATGTTATAGCTTGAAAAACGCATCAAAGAGAAAACAGTTCTCCGTAGAAAAACTAATCCTACCACTGAAGTCTCCCGTACTTTTGTTTAGCAAATGCAATGCAACTTTTAAGGGCACTGAAAATTCAAAACATAAACTTGGAGCAAAGACACTCTAAAATTATTAAAATTAATAAAAATAGATTTTTTAAATTTATTATTTATTTATTTTATTTTAAGATAATTAATTAATTAAGATTATTAGTTCATTATAGTTACTGATTTAAAATTGTAATAATAAACTTTATTGAAAATAATTTCTGTTTTATATTACTATCATGATTAAAACAAAAAAAAAAAAATAATAATAATAATGATCAGTTCCGTTGTTGTTCTTCTTTTGTTTCCTCAAAACCTCTACCTTATGGGATAACAGCATACATTGTAGGTGTCATAGGATGTTTTTCATATAGAATAACTACTTGCAATTTGTTTAAACAAACATTTATAATATAATCATAATTATTAAAAACCAAAACATTTTATGACTGGCAAAAAGGTTTTCGCTCGTATCTATTTATGCAATATGCAATCGCAAATTTTATGGTGCTTTTTAGAATTGTGACTACCTTTACCCTAGAAGTATTTTGATATTCTTTTTACAAAAAAAAAAAAAACAAAGAAATTAATATTTTTAATTTCGAACAAAGTTTTTTGTAATTAAAATTTAAAATAAAATTTTTCTAAAAATAAATAAAGGTAGCTGTAAACATAGCTTTATACAGAAAAAAATCAATACACATTTTTTTCGTTAAGCAACAAACGTATGCAATTAACTCAACTTCCGTGATGTTGGTAGTCTCCCAAAATGGCAAATGTGAAATAAGCAACTGGAAAACTATCTAAAATATGTCTATCTGCAGGCTGTCGCGCTACGTACTTAAGTTTTTTCACTTCTTAAATTTGGTTTCTTGCATAATGTCTGCATAATGTCGTATGGGTTTGCATGACAACAAATTAAAGCAGAGACAAGAAAAAAAATTATTTTAAATTTTTCTTTAAATAACTTCTGATTTCTCTACAAAGTTATTATACAATTTTCTAATTTTTAACATATGAACATATTTTCATATTTATTTCCACTTACGCAGTATCATCACAAACAGGCGATAAATCATTAATCATGTAATAAGTCATGGTATGAAGTTTATCATATGTACAAGAGCAAAGTGTGTGACATCTTTTTACATTTACATCAAAGCGATCAATACAAGGCAACAAATTTGCGGTTCATCAAGTCTACTAAATTAGTACAAATGACTGACATCATTTTTAGCAAAAAGCTTTTTGCCATAAATTTGAAGTAATATCAATGATGTGTAAAAGTAAAAGAAATAAAAAAGCAAATATTTTAAACAAGATAAAATTCCGTGATCAAAAAACTATTAAAGCTTTTTCAACTACAAATATTTATTAGACGCAAAAAAATTGGCATTAAAGAAGTGATTTTTAAAGACTAATTTTGCGATACCTGACAATGCGCATTCACTGCCATTTAATTTAGAATTTCAATTTTTTTGTATACCTCGCGCCCATCTCGTTTTACATTCTTAGAATCCTTTTTAACAAAACGAGAAATTTCCTGCGGTCTTAAAATAGATGCACATGCACACAATTCTAATGGCTGCATGTTAACAAAAGTTAAAGTAAGAGAACGACTAAAAAGCACCATCAAATTCAGCTTTACTGCAGCCCAACCGCACTTTGTGGTTTGACTTTAATGTGCGAAAATTCGCAAAATTGCTTTTGTACTGTTTATTTTCCTTTTTGCAATTTCGCAACGTAATCGGCCTCCGGAAATTTTTTTGTTAGCTGTTCCGTAAGGAAACTAAAGCGATGCTGGCTTTTAAGCATTAAATAATTTTCCACACAAAAAAAAGAGTGATAAATTTCAGATGTTACTTTAACGCGAGTGGTTTTTTAATAGAAAAATTTGCTAATGTTTGAAATTATTTTCCTTAGGCAACAAGTATGTACGTGAAAAAAATTTACATATGAAAGCCTTGCAAAGGAAACTTGTGATTTTATGTTTAGCTTGAAGTTCCTTTTTAGATGAAGTAAAAAGCTAAATAAAAGATTTTAGCTAAAACTAAGCGACGGGAAAATAAAATTAGTCTGGCTTAAGTTAGTGTTTATTCGTTTTATGTTACACCATCAATTTTATTAATAAAGAGGATTCAGAATTAAATGCATTTTTAAGATCCCAATATCTGTCACCAGCTGTTAATATCATCTATTAATTTAAATGACACAAACATAAAATATTTTTATTATCAACCAAAAAAAAAAAAAAAAAAAAAAAAACAGAACACCATCGGGACCGTTAGCAGAGGTAAAGATTCAAGGCATTTAAAATTAAACCGATTTTTTCTGGGCACCGTTTAAAATCAAGGAATATAAAAACTTGCAAGTCACATACGTGTTTGTGTATTTTAAAATAAAAGAATCACTTGGATCAATGGGTGTGAAAGATCCCTGGGCGACTGTGTAACGCACCCAGTTAAGCTGCTATTAAAAACTACAATGTTCGCTAATAAACCTCAAAAAGCAGCGATGATCGTAAGGGAAGGCTAACAGAACGTTTGAAGTGCCAAATGTACTTTAAATTGTCCGATGGAACTTTTAAAGGGCCAGTAGATCTCTAGAAACGATAGTTCTTATGTTGGCTGTTAAGCTTTCTTTTGCCTTGATATGAATAAAATATCGTTAGAGGAGGCATTCAACGAACCACAGAGACGAAAAATGACTAATGGTCAGTTACCGCATAGAGAGAAAATTAACACATAGAAGCCGCTCAGTGCACAAATTACAATCCATGGTTAATTCTTTCGTTATTGAATTTTACTTTTATTTTCTGGTTTTTATGCTTTCATTTGATTTGATAACTATAATATATAACTGGAGGAAGCAATATTACTCGATGAGCTTCCAGTAGGCGACAGGTGCTGGCCAATTTATTGTATTTGTTACGCCTTTATTGTATCAATATAAATAATTATAAAAAATAATGGATCTCGATCAGCTTTCATGTTGATGGTACGGTAGTGTAACGGGCTTAATAAAATAATAATATTTTATTATTATAATTGAATTAAAATAGTTTTGGCCTTAGGCTATTTTAATTGTTTTTTTTATACTCTAATATATAATTAAAACTTTGAACGTCTATCTCGATTATTACATCAGCTACGCTATCCAATATTTTTAAAGCATCAAAAATAAAGTCAAAACAATCCAGCAAAAACACTAACTTTTTTTTTGCTTCTGACTTAATTGTGAGTGTTTCAAAACCAAATAGTTTAACTACGAATTTGGAAATTTTTATCCAAAATATCACATCACATGCTTATCTAACAGAGTTTACTTATGCACACGTACATACAGGAATCAACTCATTTGCATGTAGTTAGTATTAGGACCAAAAAACTAATATACTGTATGATAAAATTTACGTGAGATTTTATGTTTTTTAATAAAGTACATTCATATTAATGGCTGCAGGTCATTAAAGCTATATTTATAATTAAATTTCGATAAACAAAACTACAAACACAGATGCATATTAAGCTCTACTAACACGTACAGTTATAGGCATACAAGTTTAATGAGTCCCTCATTTAAACACTTTTATAGAAGATTTGAATGTCCACTACATGTATTGTAAAGATTTATTAATCTAGAGAAGTGTGATTGCTCACCATGTTTTTGAGATATCAATATTAGTATAGTTTGAAAGCTTTTGAAGAGATCTTTTAGGAAATGCTCAAGTTTTTTTAAAATGCTTGACCCATTAAGAGCCGATGATATTTTCATGTAAAAATATATAAAGCAGTTAATTTTTTAATTGTTTATTACCCCAATCTTTGATTTTTTAACTGGAGATAAATGTCTAAAAGATAAATATACACAATTTTTAGAAACGAATTAATAACTTTGTTGCAGCTTGTAGTGCATAATGTGAATCTGCACTGTAGTAAATTATCTTCAATTAAAAAAAATGTGTTGATAATTGTAATATTTTAACAAGCAGTGCCCCGACTTCGTTTGCGTGTTACTTTTAATTTTCTTAAAATTTAAATTTATAAAATGAACAGAAATGACCCCGTTTTTGTTTTATTATGCAGCTTTATGCTCTTAATGTCATATTTAACTTAACTAGAGTTTCGATTGCCCTATTTTATGAAGATAAATCGATAAATAACAATTCTCTCATAAAAAATATAATTTACAATACAATGGGGACTTAATTAACTTTCAAAATAAATATTTTTTGTGCTCAATAACAATTTGGTTCAGAGGATTTTAGTTTAATAAAAAATCTTCGTGCAATTCTACGTTCCTTGTTCTTTTTATTTTTTTACAGTTTTTAAGGTTCAATGTATTATATATGCCGCTGAATATTTAACCGACTTAAAAAAAAGGAGGACGTTATCATTCGTCTGAAAGTTGATTTTTTATGTTTGTGCTCGCAGAACTCAGTCATTTTTTAATCGATTTTAAAATCTCTTTTGTAGTCAATATTTTTTTTTTGGAGAATTATTAGAAGAATTTGAATATTTTTCAGAAAATTGTATTTATCAGAAATAACTAATACCTCTAACACCCTTAAGTTTCTTGGTTTTTATTTTAGCTAGCGAAATAAAGCTAAACGACATTTTATTTCGCAAATTCTCAAAACTAGTTTTTAGTTATTAATTTATTTTGATAAAAGCAAAAGCAGAAGAAAAAAATAAGAAAATTAAAATTTAACCATACTTTAAATATCTCTTGATACACATTTCTACAGTTGTGTTGTTTTACTAAATGCAAACCTCCAGATAGATAATCAGTTATTCATTTTAATATTTGGATTGAAAGTAAGATATGCATTCGTTTTGGTCTGCGTTTTTCATACTATATGCACCAAAAAGAATGAATGGACTGAAGTCGGTTCCCATGTTTCATTTCAGTATTTTAAACTTTTTACTATTAAGCATTAATTCATCAATCCTATTTAAGTAATACCCGCAGTAATGTTTTAATGTCACAAAAACGCAACAAGTAATTCACAATTTTTTTTTTACCGAAAAAACTTTTATTAAACTTCATTTATTTAAACTGCCCTTTACTACTTCCTTCAACGTTTTCCTTTTAAAAAAAAAAAGAAATTCGTGATAACCTAAATTTTTTGTGGTTACTTTTTGTTGGAAAAAAACTAAACAGGAAGAAAGCGTGAGGAAAGAATTTTTAAACATTAATCATAAAACAAAAAATATAAAGTGGAAAAACAAACATACAAGAATTTAGTGCTACTGTGAAATTTGTAAATAATAAACAAAAACAACAAAAAATTTACAAATTCTCAAAAAAGTAAGAAGTTTTAGATTTTTAATAAAAAATTGTATATAAGCATTTTAAAGTTTGAAATAAAAAAAATAGTTGTTGTCTTCGTTCATAACTTGTAGCCAAAAATATTCTTGTTTTTCTAACTATTGATAAATTAGTCCCGAGTATCGCCTTAAGAGCTGCCCCATGTCCCAGGGAAATTAGTGTTTTTTATTTTTTTTTATTTTTAAGGCTACGAAATTAAAATGGAAGAGATTAATATTTTCTCTAAATATTAAACCCGTTTCGGAGTACGAAAAGAAGAATTTCGAATTATGCACTTGGATCCGGAAAGAACAAAGCATGAACATACAAATTAGAAGATAGCTTTGGAAAAAATATCATTCGATGCTTTTCAACATCGTATCTTAAGCATTTTGTAAATTAAGCTGTTAGAAAATTGTAAAATTAGTCATAAGCTAAAATAGGAAATTTCTTAACTTCGTCTCAAAATATCGATTTTGGAAACCTTTTATATTGGGACTGATCTTTTAATTATGCATATACAACGGACATCTCATCTTGGAAACGATATTTTCTGACGATACAGTTTTCTTATTATAGTCAGGATGCATACAAATATTTGCATCGTATTTGATTTTATTTGGAACTGTGGGTGAAGGAATGGACAGTAAACGGTTAAGAGAAAAAATAAGAAAAACAAAAAGCGAATAAAAAAGAAAAATAAAGCAACAAAACAAAAAAATTCACATTACCCAAATATTCATGGATATTCACTGAGTTAAAAGACTATGTACTGTGTCTATTTCAAATTTTGCTATTATTAAAAGCCGTCAAAATAATATTGCACGACTGATTAAAGCAGTCCCCTTGGAGATCAAAAGATGAAACTGACAAACAGGCTTAAATTACATATAACCACCTTGGACCGCAACAATATATATATAACAGGAAAAACAATAAGTTCTTAATAAAATCAGGAGCAGAAGTAATGTCATGTCATAACGACATTTGGTTAATATTGAAAAAAAAGAGCGTTTGTTATTCAAAATGAAATTAAGTCAAAAAATTATACTGGCTAAATGACCCACCTCTCGAGCTGCTAAGATTTGTGATGTTTTTACGGAAATTTTAAATAATATGGCTAAACATTTGCGGTATCTTTATCAATTTTAGCTTTTAAATCCTTAAAGTTTTAAAGCTATCTATAAACTAATTTTACCTTGTTTTGTTCAGAAGAAATCAAGAAAAATTCATTTGTAAGACGACAGCACTGTTGATACAATTACATTTCGCAGTGTACTAATTGTACACGTACAGGGGTCAACTTTCTTTTTATATTAACCTTAATGGACTCCTGATTTATTTAAAATCTTTAATTGAGACGTAACTATAACTACTCAAAATTAATTACAATAAAGCGTTGGGGTTTAATAGGAAAATAGAAAACTAATTACCTGTATTAATTTTCTTTTAACAATGTGGGTTTATTGATAATTCTCACCATTTCCTTCTATTGAAATACGAATAGGTATAATTTTTACAGGAAATTTAATTAAATTAAATTTATCATTTAAGGGTTATAAAAAAGTTAATGGATAATATCCAAATCGCTCAACGGAAGAAAATTACCTCATTAATTGATACTTAGTTTGCCATATAAGAAACCTCAGATTGCTGTAGGGCAAACCTAAATACATACAGTACTGGAATTCAATAATTGGAAGGTACAAAAGAGTGTTAACAATCCATTTAAATTTAGCTTTATAATACATAAACTGATTTTAAATAACAATTTTAAATAGATTTTACAAATTAATTTCAATATAATATATACTTTTTATATTTTAGAAAAATTCATAACTCATATAAAAACAATATTTATGTAAACATAGTTATTAAGTGTGTTTTAACGTTGTTAGGACGCGCAGTAAGTAATTAATACATTGTTTATCAAATAGTAAATGTTAAAAATTTATTTAAATAAAGTCTGAAATACGATTTTTCTTAAAAGTATATTAAGTAATGTGTTTTCAAAATATTCGCTTGTCTTAACATTGCTTTCGATATTATTTTCGTGACCATCAAAGTTCTAGAAAAGTTAGAAGACTTCACACTTAAGGAGATGCAAAATGATATCTCTGAAAGTTGGAGAGCTTAATCTTTGTGGGTTAAATTAACGAAGGAAAAATGAGTGAAATCAGGGTTAGAAAAGTCTGCTTTAGCGGGAAAAGTATCAATAATGAAGCAAAGATAATACTCAGCGTACCGGTAGTAACAAAAGATAAATGGGTATCGAAACTGCTCCTAAAAAGAGCTAACTGACAAAGGAGCTAAACTCCAATGAAATGGGTTAGTATATCCAGAAGTTGGGGCACCCAATGATCAATAACTGCTTATTGCTTATATTCTATTCATTTACTACATATCTGTTACATATTGTTTTGTTCGAAAAATGAAAAGAATGCGCAAAACAAATACATGAAGGCAGACTCTAATAACGCTTAAGAAGCCTTTAAGCTGTGAGGCTGATATGGTATTGGACATTTTATGCACATTTTAGGCACTGTATCGAATTAGAATAAAGAATACAGGCAGTAAAGTTAGTACCGTGAGGGGATCCCACTCTTAAGCAAAAGTATAGGTAATTTTGTTGGAACGAAAAATTATTAGGCGACAGCCAACTCGCACCATTCTCGAGTAAACCTGGTTAAACGACACGGAAAAAGGAAGTTGTATTTCTGCCTCATTATTAAGGAACAAAAAATAAATTAAAAAAAATATATATTGAAATGAAGGGATTGGCTTCAGTGTTCTTCCTTTAATGCTGTTTGTTAAAAATGATATTAGCAACCCTCTGTAAAATTTTTCAAAGAAAGTTCAGTCAACAAGTGTTGAAGAATGTCAAAATGTATTTTCATAAAGATTTTGAAATGCTTAAAGGAATTTGATCCCAATATACAGATCAAATTCCTTTAAGCGTATGCATCGCTAGGCCAATGCTTTTTATTCCGAGACTTAATGCTGATTTAATTCTCTTTTAATGTGCATGTAAATTTAAACTTGCAATTTTCAAATCATGTGATGCATTATTCATGATTTCTGTATATAGGAAACTAAGTTTTACGTTCGAGACCATTTACTACAAAAGCCTTCAGTGATATTTAAGATGTTGTTTTTTATCAGAAAACTGAGGTTATAATACGTATAATATATAACGAACAATATTGGTGTAATAATTGTACTTTTGCATGAATTAAACTTACCTGAGTTTTGTTGTTTACACAAAATCGTCCACTCCATTACCAACAAATATGAAATTTATTCACAAAAATATTGGATATGCGCATAATACACAGTTTTTGAGTTTACTGTCAAGACATGAATAATGTTCTGTATGTCAACTAACATTGGTCATTCCTTTTAAATCTCTCATATCAGTTGTGTTTTTTATAATAATAATCGTTGTTGTTCGGCAGAAAATAACTTGTCATTCATACTAAACTGATTGTACTGCATATGAAAGATGGATGAAAACTCATGAATATTTAATGCCACAGAAGCAATTATTTTGGCGAAAACAGTGAACCACATTTCGATGAAGAGAAAATAATAATAATTATGTAGAAACTTCATTTTCAGAGTAATCAACCATAGGATTTATTATAAGGGCTTCCATTAAATTGCGGTAAAAAAGGAAGACAATACATTTATTTAAAGATGTAGATCTAGCCTTGATCTAGATGTTTGAAGCCTTTTCAAAGAATTATTTTATAGTAGTTCTCATTCTACATAGAAAATCATGACTGCAATATTGAATTTTATTACAAATTTTTAAACACAAAACAAAATTAAAAAAAAAAATGTATGTCAAAGTTAACTATGCAAATATTTTAAGAGGTTTTACACTTATAGCAATAAAAGCCATAATCTAGAATGTTAAAAAAATTAAAAATTCTTTGTTTTTCCGCAAAGAAATAGTGTAATTTAAACTGATTACCTCCCAAATATAAATTAATTTCAAAAACCTATAAAATACAATTCGAAAAAGATTTAATGCACGAGAATAACATGAAAAAGCACTTTTACTATAACTATAGTTCGCCTTTAGACAAAATTCGACCAAATTTATTGTTAACACTTTTTTTTTCTTCTTTATTTTATATACACACTCCTGTTTTGAATATATATGTTTATTTTGCATGTGTAGTAGTAGCAATTTAAGTCGTTTTAAATTTTTTAAATACCGAACCGATTATTATGATATAAAGACGGTGGGCGAAAGCTTGACAATGTCTAAAAAATTGTAAAAGAATAAACAAAATCGGTTAACAAACAGAGGAAAAAAAGGGGATGCAAAACTTTTCCTTTATCACGAGACCTACAGTGTTTAAAGACATTTGAAAGTCTTACTGTATCATTTCCTGATCTTCGATAATTTGCTTTCACGAAATTTCTAGTATGAAAATAATCTGAAGGGAAACTTTTTAATTAAATTTATGATTATCTTAAAATTTTAATTTAGTAAAATGTGTTTTTAAGCATTTGTTCTAGAGTTCTTTTAACAGTATTAAAAATTGTCCATCTACAAAAATAAAATGTATTGAAATCAGTTCAATAACATTTAACCATTAAAGGAAAAAATCTTCATTTTTCGATTTAACACTGCCATCGCTGTGAAGGCAATGATGAAAATCCCGCTAAACGTTGCTGATTAGGTGGTTGTTTCAAACAATGTATCTCATTGTCAATTTTAGGCTGTAAAATGTAGGTAACCATGGCTATGTGGCAAATAACATTTGCAGAAATAGCCACCAAAATCCACATCAAACGGCAAATTACTGCCCAACTTAAGTTTTTGTATGATTAAAACTGAGGCAAAAAGTTAACGAATTCCAGATCTTTCGGTAAAATGATTATTATGTTGGTACGTGAAAGGCTAATTTATTAAGACCTCTACAACGACGGATACGACGGATGCGACGGATACGACGGGTACGACAGAGTGTTGTCTGCTAAAAACCTAGCCTAACAAATTTTTTGCACATACTTCTAGTTTGGGCCTAAATACGGCTAAATTATATTTATAATAAGCGCGCAGATTGGGCCACTAAGTTCTTACTTTGAAAATAAGTTGACAATATATTGAATTTTCACGGCGGGAAACTGATATAAGAAAACGAGAAAAAAAATCCTGTTAGTTGACAATTTAAAGTTAAGTTGGCAGACATATGCAACATAAATAAAAATTGATGCGGCGTTTGCGAATATATATATATATATATATATATATATATATATATATATATATATATACATATATATGTATATTCTCTGATAACAGATACCTTAATCTAGTACTGAGCATATTGTTCATTTTTACTAACTGTTAAAGTGATATACACTTTTTTGTAACCATTTTCAACAACGTTTTAATTCACTTAAGCGATTTGGCAATTGAAGCATTCGTATATCGCAACCACTACAAAGTGTATACATTTCTGTATGTGTAGTTTAAGGTTGTGCAAATACATATGCAGCGCAAAACAAAAACATTTAAAATTATCACTTCAGTTTGTATAGAAGTTCCGTATGCAAAAATAAAAAATCTACAATATAAAATAATATTTTACACTAACCCGTGGATGAGAAAAATCATCAGCTGTTATAAATAATGTTTCTTTTGTTATTCAAATGCGATTTTTACAAATGGTTTGTTTGAATAAATTGCCCAAAACGAAAGCAAATATAAACTAAACAGAATAATATTAAAAATTTTATATGTTAAAAGGTTAAGCTATTTTGCCCCAAAGGACAACGAAAAAGTATTTGATTTTTTTATAGTTTATGGCTTTTTTAAATAAAAAAGCATTTAAGTTTTTAGAATACTTCTGGCAAAAAGCAACATAGTGAAATCTGTTTTGGATTTTGTAAAAAGGGAAATTTTAAATGTTGCCTTTTTTAGCTGCTCTTCAATTTATACTTCACTAAACTAAAAATGCCATTAAATTCAATTTAGTTGCAAGAACATAAACTGATGAAAAATATACAGAAAAAGTAAATATGAAAAAGTTGTATCTGTACATATTTATGGAAATTTTAGCATATAAAATCCAGACCACAATGACGTGCATTTTTCTAAGTTATTTTCCGTCACAAATCAATAAAAGGCAGTTAGTTGTTGCTTTACAAAATGAGATAATGAATGAGAATGAGATTTCTTTTTGCTTATCAAACTATTCTAATTTAAGAAATATGTTCTAAACAATGATATGTTCTAAACAATGATTACTATTAGGGGTTTCTCCTTACCTTTATTTTGTTGCCTATTTATTCGATTTTTTCTATTTCTTAATACTTCACCATCGCAAGATCTCTTGTTTGAAAAATACACCCTCAATAAATTGATAGTCTGTGACTTGGGTGAGACTTAAAATAGTCAATGTCATATTAAGAAAACATTCGTTTTTTATTCATGCTGTCATCCAGAGCACATTTCATATAGCTTCGGTAAGATTCGAACTTATGATTATTATTTTTAATTATTTGTGATTATTATTATTATTACTTTTTTTGCCACGACTTTTAGAAGCTGTTGTCATCTTCCTTCTTAACAAAGATTTAGATTCCGATCAAAATTTTTAATATATGGGCATCCTTAAACATCTCAGATGTTGTTCTAATAAAAGAACACCTTAACCATTCCATTTGCTGTGCATTATTTTTTCAAATCAACACAAAAATACCCACAGAATTCGTTTCCTTTATACTCAAGGCTCTACTATGATCTTAAAGATATTCTGTTTAATTAACTATCAGATAGCCATTCCAGTTACATATGCTCCACTCTGTTAAGCTGCTTTCAGACGATATGCTTTAACATAAGACTTGTCAGTTTGAAAATACGTTCATATGACAAAGTACGTACACATATCTCTCAAAATCGATAATTAACAGAGGACTTATAATATTTATATTCAAACGTACATCTATAACTACAACTGACAATACCTTTAATATATTGAAAACAGATGATGGCAGGTGCTTTGCCAGCTTAAAAATAACTTTGTCGTCTAACTTTTATACAAGCAATTTTTCAATATGTTCACACGATATATATGTCTTCTAGTGTGGAGGTTGAAAAGTAATATGTAAAAAACATGTCTTATGAAAGCAGTTTTAATGGTGGGAATAATAGTTATAGCCAGGGCTTTAACTAAAACAACATAAAAATGATTATATAAACTAACAGCCTGTTGTGCCTAAGGTTTAGATATCAATATTTTGCTTCACATGCATCTTCTAAACAGTATTGTATTTTAATTTCTACTCGATATTATAACAATTTCGAACTTATTGCGCTATAAATTATTGAGATTTTGTATCTAATATTGAGTTCAATAAAGGCTTCTATTGAGAAAAGCTAAATATTAAGTAATGTCTGAACAAGCTATTACTTTTAAAACTTCATAAAAATTTATATCTATAATAAAAAATTAGATAACTTTGAGATCTAGCCATAAAAGCAAAGATATATTCAATTAATTTTATTTTTATGCATTTCATTTACAATCTTTCCAAGGATAATAAGTAAATTTTATAAAACAAGAAATAAGAAAATAACATTCATTGTTGAATTCAAACAAGAACAACAATATACAAAAACAAAAATTAATAAAGTTATTCAAAAAATTAATCATACTATATATACTATATACATTATATACAAAAATCTTAAAGTTTTATCTATATTAATATTTACGTACGTGTATACGTATACACAGAATTTTATTTATGTGTAATTGAATAGGTTCTAAAATGTGGTTCCTTTATAGTCTTCTTACTTCAATTATGTTATCTAGTAGCATTATTGCCAATGGCTTACAATGGTTACTCAGCCCCTCCAAGTAATTTTCGCTATACTTTCTAACTTCTTCTTTAAACATCGAAATTGATAAGTCATCATGAATTGTTTTGTATGGTACAAACCATGGAGCGTTAACTAAGAACCTCTATGTTTTCGATTGAAACCTGTGTAGAATTCCAATGTTAGAATTGCTGGCCGTTCGCCACAACTGTACACAATATGTTCACAACGGTTTTTACATCACTTTGTATAAAATTATCTTATTATCGAAACTTAGAAACTTTTCCATGTAAGCCTGCGATCGGTTCAGACCTAAATATTTGAGTGTGTCAGAATGCGGAATATCACTGTTGTTAATTGATACACCTGAGCAGTTTCCACGATGCAAAGTAAACGTTACGTGTAAAGATTTTTCTTTTATCTTCCATTTATTTAAACGAATTTCTATTTCATCATGTTTTCTTTGAAGATATAATGATGCAACGTCCCAGTCTGTGTAAGCAGGTAATACTGCTGTATCATCAGCGTAGGTTGCAACCAGTACATTATTTATTAAAGGCATATCCAATGTAAAAATTGTATATAAAATTGGGCCTAAAACACTACCCTAGGGGAGTTCTGCCTTGATACTGTAAATTCCAAAAAAATCTCTATTGACATTAACATTGTAATAACTTTCGCGGATATAAGATTTTAGTACTAGGCAAAAATGTGTTGGAAGTAGTTTTTGAAGCTTATACATTAGGCGTGCATCTCAAAACGTCTCAAATGCTTGTTGTACATCTTAAAATACACCTGAGTAATATTTCTTGTTTTCCAAGGAATTCCGTATAAAATTTACTATACGATAGAATTGTTCAGGTGAGCTATGGAGAATGTGACTAGCAAACTTTTTGGGCAATATGATGTTAAAAGATTTTTTGGCCTTCCAGGTTTAGGGACCATTACCACTTCCGCACATTTTCATTGCGAAGGAAACTGGTTTAGCCTCAAAACTGAATAAAATATAAGTATAAGAAGAATAGCAACTTTCTTAGGCAAGGCTTGGACTACTTTTCCATCAACATAGTCGTATCCTGCTGATTTTTTACAATTAATCTTAGCAATCTCTTTCCGTAGTTCATTTGGAGAAATGTGTTTTATTGGCCAATCTACTGGACATGGATTATCAAGAAATTCGTAGATTTCTTTTGTAGAAGTATAATCATTTATTTCATGTGGCTGAAATATTTTTGATAAATTTTATGCATATGCTTCAGCTTTACTCCGATCTGTTCTGCACCATAAACCATTTTTATCTCTTATAGATGTATTTTTCTGGATTGGACCCTTTAATCGGATTTATGATCAGCAATTCTAGTTTTAAGTTTATATATATATGTATATATATATGCAAGGAATTTTATAGACTAAATTTGATAATTCTAGATTCGGTATTTTATCTTTAGTTTTACTAAATAGTCATTTTTATTTACAGTTTGCTTTGTATGTCATTCTTTATTTATTACATTCAAAAATTTTTAAATAATAAATAATTTCCATCACTATAAGGATAAAAATCAACGTCCACTATACTGTGCTTAAAAAATGACATAACATTTGTAATAGTTCATTAAAGAAGCATCCAATCTACCCTATGGTTTCTTTTTTAATTTTTTGTTGTCGACTTCTTCAATAAAAAATCTTAGGTGCCACGACAAGAAAAGAGCACTTGAAAAAATACAAAATACAGCAAAAACGACCATTTTAATTGTCTAAACTTTGCATTTCTTCCCTTCCCACGAATATAATATTCAGGAAAATAATTAAACTTAACTCTAAGAAATCTCGGTGCATATTAACACGAGGTAAACGTGAACATTGGCAGTTAATTTATTTGGCAATTATAAGAGAACTGCCTTTCGAAACTTCATGAACTCAATTAATTTAAATATTGTTTTCTTATATACGAGGGCTGCTCTATATATTTCTGGCCAAATAGTGAAAATGCGAATATTTATAATCAAAAATGGTTTGATTGTTTTTCAAAGTATTCTCCAGCATGATTTATACACTTTTGCATGCGCTCGAACCAGTTGTTGAAGCACTTTTTCCATTCCGATTGAGACACCTCTAAAACATTGTTTTTGAACACTTCAACAGCTTTTTCTGGCGACGAAAATCATTGACCACGCATTTTTTTCTTGATGTGCGGAAACAAGAAGAAGTCATTAGGTGCCAAATCAGGGCTGTACGGCGGATGACCGATTAATTGGACGTTTTGACCGGTCAAAAACGCTCTGGCTTAAGCCGATGTGTGAGAGCTCGCATTGTCCTGGTGAATAATGATTCGTCTTCTCTTGTTGGTTTTTCGAATTTCTCCGATGACTTCAGGCAAACAAATTGTAGTGTACCACTCAGAAGTGACCGTCCTACGTTGCTCAAGCGGAACAGTCGCCACATGACCAGTTTTGCCGAAGACACATTCGACCATTTGCTTCGAAGTGTTTCTTCCACGAACAACTTTCGTTGGATTTTGCTCGTCTTTGAAGACCCACACGGTCGATTGTTGTTTCGTTTCGGGCTCATACGCATAGATCCATGATTCGTCACCTATGACGATCTTATAAACGTCTTTTGAAGCACTGAAATCGTATTTTTGCAACATTTCTTTGCACCAATCGACACGAGCCTTTCTTTGAGCGACTTTCAAATTGTGCGGGATCGAACGAGAACAAACCTTTTTTACTGCCAGGAGTTAATGCAGTATCGAATGTATGCGGGTGGAAGAAATGTCCAAGGATGTCTCTATCCATCGGTATGTCGCATGTCGATCTTGCATTATGAGTTCACGCACGGCATCAATGTTCTCTGGCACAACTGCCGTTTTTGGACGACCTTCACGGAATTCGTCTTTGAGCGAGCTTCGGCCACGATTAAATTCATTATACCAAATTTTCACAGTACAAAGTATAAAGTTCTGTGCTATAGGATGGTGCTTCATCGCCATACAAAGATTTAGATTCATAAATGCACTCTTGTCGTGATAATCCACGTCGAAAGTTGTGAAAAATGATTTCACGAATATGTTCACGAGTTAATTCCATTTTTTTCTATATAAATTTTTTCAAGTCACTGTAAACAACACAATAATGGTCGTACGTCAAAACGTTTTGAGTACGATTATGCTTAAAAATGACAAACTTTCCAATGGAAATGTCAAATTGCACTTGGCAGCACTCAGTGTTGCCAGGCCAGAAATATATATAGCAGCCCTCGTATTTTAAGCAAAATTTTAATTTTGAAAAAAAAAATAAAAATAATTTTAATTTTTCCCAATTAACAGTATTTAAGGCCTTCAATAATTTGTCCAGAACCCATTAATCCTACGATATATACTCCCTAAGTTTATTTTGTGATCAAGATCAGCGCAATAAGGTCACCTGTTATATATTTCCACTCTTACCACAGGTGGAAACATAAAATATATAAGTTTTTAATTTCAACAATATTCACTTCCTATCTGATGATAAAGTATATATATTCTGAGTTCTTGTGCACAGAGAAGTCGATTAAGCGATGTCTATCTGTCCGTTCGTGTTCGCCAATTGATCAACAACTTTAGTTTAGTAAAGCAGTTCCTACGACGATCGAGAAATAACAAATAAGAAAAAAATATCAAGTAAAAAATTTGGCGCTCCCCATATTTTTCGAATTATGGGCCGCTGAACTTTTCATGTAAAGATATGATTGTGCACCATATTTCTTAGCAGAGGTAAGTAAAACTCACAGCTTCGAAAAAGAGCGTTTTATTATGTGAAACTATGTGCAACAAAGATGTAGACGAAATATGTGAGTAAAAGATCTAAAAACAAACCTTATGACATATTCCTCATTTAGTGTTTCACATAAAAACCTAAAAAGTTAAAGAGAAAAAGAAACTTCCAAGTATATACATACATTTAGACTACCAAAAAATATTCTTTTATGTTTTTAAGTATTTTTTAATTAACTTTTTGGTTATCGAGTGCAAAACTTAGATTTTTTATTCAAATTTTAACTTTTCTCTTGACTTTCTCGATTTATAAGTATGGTTGTCAATAATTTTTTACATTTTGCTCAATATTGCTGGTTAAAATTTTTAAAAACTTTTAACTAAACTTTTAAAATTCTAGCAAAAAAAGCTGCAAAAGAAATTGAAGTATTTGTAGAATAACGAAACAAATAGAAACATTATTTTAGAACATTGAAATATTATTCTATTTCTGACATTGTATTAGATATTCTAGTTTCAGTTTAATTTTTATGAAAGAATTATTGAACTACATTTCAACTACATTACAGAGCTTTTAGATTGTGTTTCAAAAGGCATTTGTATTTCTAAATATAAGTTTACGCCCCACTAAGAGATTCGAAAAGAATAATTATTAAACAAAGAAGACATTCCAGGAAACTAGATAGAATACACAATTTATCTAAATCAACCTAATATTTTTATAATCCTTTGTGGCATTTAAAAAGCACTATCATGTTGACTTCATCCCAAGAATAGTTCGAGTTTATTTTTCTTTATTTATTATATTGCAGTAACCTTACAATTGTAAATAGAACAACATTTTTTCTGTTATTTATCATTAATTGTAGCTACTTTTTTAATTAACTTTTATTTTTTAAGTTAAATTTTTTTTTGTTTTTTATTTTCAGCATGACCATTTTGCACTTTACGATTTTTTATAATTTAACTACTTAAAATGCAATTTAAAATTAGATTCAAAATATTTTTGAGTCAGTCTTAAAAAATGCATATAGAGTTTAGTAAACACAATTACATCAAAGAAACTAATTCCTGATTTCCTTGTAATGCAATTTTATTTTTCAATTTAAAGAAATAAAACGTAACATTTTCTATGAAAAGAATATATTGAGCGCATCTATGGAAAAAACTTTTCATTATAAGACTTGTATCAGGCAAAACTTCAGATATTTTTGGTGAACTCTTACAATACTTTGTTCAGGAAATTGTGGTTGAATAATGGAAAACAATTTTTGTTTTAAAAGATATACATTCTTTAAAAATATTCTTAATAAAAAACATTGTATACCAGGCCACACTCAAAAAAGTGGAAGCAAGGCTAATTTCCTGTTTCTTGCTTAATAGAGTGTATGAAAACTGACTTAGCAAAAAAAAAAAAACCTAAAGTAAAAGAATTGTAATCAATGTTGTGAAAAAAATTTTTAACTTAATTTAAAACTCTTTTGCAATTTATTTAAAGTTTTCGCAGAATTTCACGTTTTCCGACAAAGAAAAATGATAATAATAATAAAAAATATAAACAATAGAATCCATAATTTCACAGTTCTGCCTTTTAAAACTACGTATTGATGAATACTATTTAACTTTTTTTCTATTCTTCATTAAGTTTACCACATACGACATATAATCAAACATGTTTTGTGTTTCGTACTAGTAAATAAAAATATGGCCGGATATGTTACTGAAAAGATCAAAAAAATAAATGTCACTAACATTTTTTAAATTTTGTTTCATTAGTTGACAAACACAACAAGAATACATCATTAAGTACAATTTATTAAACATTAGTCAATTTACCACACATACATACAAATTGCTCTATTAGTCTACTTGATTTGATTTTGTATAATTGAACGTGTTTTTGTAGAACTAATTATTCTGTCTCATTTTATTCGGTTTTGTGTGAATTAATAGAAAAAATAATTCAACGTTAGGTAGTTTTATTTTCTAAAAAATACGAATATTATTCGAAATATTATCTTTATAATCAAATAAGTAATTCCAGTTTAGCTTGAGTTCATTAATTTTTAAATTCTAAATTCATTAAGAGAAAAAGTAATCCACAAATTTTCGAGTACATTTTTAAAAGAAAAAAGGAAAATTCACACACTAGCAGAATGTAATTCTACATGCTGGGAGTCAGGGAATTAAAGAAAAATTATGATTCCATAAAATTGTATTCGGTCCTAAACCTAAACAATTTTATGTGACGATTAACAAAGAAAATAAAGCGAAAAGCTTTGTCTAAATAAATTAATATTAATAATTAATATTTATTACAAATACTCCTCGTTTTGTACTTAATAAAATTAGTCTCCTAAAAAGATATTGTTGACAACGTACCCAGCAAAAGTTAAGAAAAGAATGCTGATAAGTGACATAGAAGTCCAAAAAAAAAAAAAAAAAAAAAATGCTGCATTAAATTTTGCTGGTGTCTAATTTTTCTACTTTTCTTAAATAAGTAACACAGATATTTGAAAACTATTTCTCTTTTTTTTTAACTTAAAAATAAAATAATACGTAGACCCAAAAAGTAATATATTATTAAGACAATAAAATAAAAAAATACAACGAATCCTCCAAATTTCATGTATAAAAAAAACTAAATTTTGTACAGCAAATTTTTTTGCATTTAATGGAAGAAGCAACTACAAAATTGAACAACAGGGAAATTTATATAATGTCAAAAAAGCGCAATGTCTAACTAAGCAAAATAAAACATGAATGCAAATAATAGATATCGCTTAAAAACTCCTCTTAATTTTATTTATATTTACCAAGTCAAAAAGTATTGCTTTGTTATTCTAAAGTAAGAAATCCTAAAGCAAATTTAAGAGACACGACCTGTTTGTTAGTAATTAAAAACCAGTATTTTATAAATGATACAAAACAAAACACAAGAAAAAAATACTTAAGCTAATTTTTAATCATCTTAATGATTTCAACCCTAACATTTTTTTTTTTTGTTTTGTTTTCCTTATTTACACAAAATGAAAAGAAATCAATTGAGAGGTTTTTTGTGCATTTAAACTTTATCTTGATTTATCCTTTCAGTTTAAAGTATTTCCTGTAAAAAGTTTGATCTATCAAAAACTAGTGAGTAATAAGGTTATAGTAGAAAAGAATGAACTTTTTTGTTATAATTATCACATTTCTGTATATTATAAGATTAAGTTTAAATCCATCCTTAAATTTATATATTTATTTCCCTAATATTGTTTTTGAATTAGTTGATGGTAGTAGGTTTGTTAATAAAGAAAAGATGTAAATGAAAAATCATAATAATTTTGATTATTTAAAAGTCAAAAAAATGACATTAAAGACTTGTAGTGAATATATTAAAAAAAATTATGATAAAATTCCTTTAAAATCTCACACGGGTAACTCGTCTTTGAAACTATTTTTTTTACCTGATCTACGGCAAAAGACTTCGAATTTTGCAAAATTAAAAAGTTTTAAATTTATCACAACAAACCGCAAACCATAAAATACATTTTGCTCTGTCATCAGTTTTTTGTTTGTTTAGAAATTACAGATTTGTTTTAGCTATTTTGCAATATTTTCTAAATTTCATAAATACTACTTTGAATATGAATATTTGTTCATTGTGTATCGCTTGTATAAAGCTTATACAAGGAGCATATAAGAGGAGCTTTCTATCAACTATCTAAAGATGAGGCATGGTGATTTGGCAAAACAATAAGAGCCATCGAAGGAAGAAAAAAAAAGATTTATATACCCGTTATTGATGTCCAAACTAAGAAATATCAGTGAAATTAGCAAAAATTGTTATTGTTATTGGGGTTGTGTGTTTCTAAAACTTTGCTTTCTTTAAATTTTTTAAAAATAGAGAATAAGGGCATAATCAAAAACGTATAAATAAATAAAATTCATAAATAAACAGTCTTATCACAAATTGTATTTGAATGCTCCAACACTAATTTAAATCATAAAAAATAACTTTATAATTTTAAAATCTTTTATTAAAATATCAAATGTTCTTGATACAAGCAATAATTATTTAAGAGAAAATCGTATCTATAATTATTTTCACTTATTACTGGATGGTTCGCTCGAAAGCAATATATATAAAACTAAATTACATACAATATATTTTGTGAAACCATATAAATTCGTTTTTTTCTGCTAAATTTTTAGTTTTTAAAATTAAAATTTAACACCTCCAATTATAAACATAAGAAAGAGAACTAAAATATCTCAGACATATTTTAATAGTGCCTAATGGTTGCTATACAAGACGTTTTTATATCTTATTAATATTCGCAGCGCTTTTTTATTTTTTTTTTTTTTTTTTTTTTGTCTAGGAGCAAAGTACAAAGTTCTGTGTGGGATTCAATAAGATTGTTTCCTAAGACCCAACTTATTTGTAACAAATTTTTTGTAAATTAGAACTAGCTTCCAATCTGCTTCCTTATATTTAGGAGCCCCATATTTTAATTTAAAAATAACATCCGTTATTGCATAAAGAAAGTTGTCTAAACTCATGTTTGCACATTTAATTAAGCAGAGCATGAATTATACTAACTATTATATAGCATTATATTTATAAATAACAATATATGCGGGGCTGTCATATAATCCAATGTTCTTGGTTTAATGTTCTATTTGGAATTATTGTCTGTTTTAGGCGTCACAGAAACCGGTGTTATCAGTTTTTGTTTTGGGAATAAAACAAGTAGCTAATTGCTGACAGAATTGTTTTGCGTGTTTTTAAAGTTTTTTTTTTTTTTAATTTTGGTTGTTTTTATAAAAATATTTAAGTAAATTATATTATTTGCAACGCTCGAGAGTCCTAGTGACATCACCTAAAATTGTCGAAATGGTACTTCTTGTCAAACTAGTACTGGAGTCTTTTCCAGCAGATTGCTGATAGGATCCTTCAGCTAAAAACCTTAGCGTAGCGGCTCACTTGAGCAATGTTCGAGTCTTTGATTGTGCAAGTTGCCCTTCAATGGTGTTAATTACATCAAGAAAAGCCTCTTTATTTAACCTATAATATGCTTGGAAACTGCAAGGTACCGTTATATATGTATTATTGTGTCCCTTATTTCAAATTCAAAGAAGTTGAGACGTTTTCTATTCAACTGTTTATTTGCCACTCTTCGCGCTGAATACAAAACAATGATTAACTTAATCTATCTCCTAAAATGGTAACTTAACCTCTAATCATTAAGTACATTGAGGTGAACTTATTTTTTTTATTTTAAGTGAGTACTTAAGTACTAACGGTGCTATTTAAATCTATATCTACAGTAAATTATAAAAGTATGTTACTACCTGTTAATATATATTACATTTCTTCATTTCTTTAAAAATAGTCTTTCATTTACATAGTATTTCAAATGACTAATAAGTAAATATATTTATAAGGTTATTAATTTTACATATCTGTAGGATTATTAATTTGAATAACATTATTCAAAATATATATACTCGTATATATATATATATATATATATATATATATATATATATATATATATATATATATATAAAGAAAAAATACTTAACTATTGTTTATAATTTACATTTGGTTTTGTCCTTAGTCGATCTTTCAGAGTTTTTTTTTGTCTTTTAAACATTCTTCAGTATCAATCAATTTGTCATTTTTGGTCAAAGCTTGTTGGTGTTGATTATCTTTCACATAAGTTAAAACTACATTATTTTCAACTCTTTTTAACTGATTTCTATGAGCTAATCTACGTCTTCTGTTGACTTCTATCAAATATAAAGTATTGGAAATTATTTTGCAAATACATCCCTTTATCCATTTTGCATCACTATTTCCATCAGGGTTTAAGTACAATATTTGTTCACCTATTTTAAGATTAACATTTTTTGCTCTTGAGCTATTTTGAAACTCAATTTTTTCTTTAGTTTTTCTTATTAGAAGGTAAAGAAATCGTATTTGAAATACTTTTGTTAATACAATAAGATAAATGAGTTATTGGTTTATAGGTTAAAATTAGTTCGCTTGGGCAAATACCAGTGACGGTTGTTGGGGTATTTCTATATTTAAATAAAAAATTAAAAACGATGTTCTGCATAGATAATTTTCTCTTTTGGTCATATAAAAAATAAGATTTGATGCTCCTTTTAATAGTCTGAACACCTCTTTCTGCTAGTCCATTACTAGAGGAATGATATGGTGGACTAAACATTTGCTTTATACCATAACACTTTAGAAATACGTGAAACTCCTCACTACGAAATTGAGGCCCATTGTCGCTTAACAAAGTATTATAAAATCCGAAATTAGAAAATATCATTTTTAATTTTTCTATAATGATTAACGTAGTTGTTTTTGACAAAATGTGCACATCGATCCATTTTGAAAAATCATCCACCATTATCAAAAAATCTGTGTTATCAAATTGGAAAAGGTCAACGTGCACTCGTTCGAATGGGTATACTGTACCATTCCATGTAAAATTTGGACAATCCTTAGTTTTCTTCTGGTCTTTTGGCATCCTAAGCAATTTGAAGCAAATTTTTCGATATGGGCGTCAATCGACGGCCACCATACACAGCTGCGAGCTAAAAGCTTCATGCGTACAATACCCACATGAGTCTCATGTAGCAATGCTCAAATTTTATTTCTAAAAATTGACGGTATTACCAACCGATCCGCATAAAATAAACATTTATCCCTTACTTCAAGGAAAGTTTTACTTTCCTGTATGAGCCTAAACCATCTTCTAACTTTTTTGAATCAGGCCAGCAGTCATTTTCAATAAAATGAATTATCTGCCTTATATTTTCGTTTTTTCAGAAAATTTTACAATTTTATCCATTGAAATTGGTATATAATTTTCATCAAAATTAAAAAAAAAATACATTGTAGTTACACACATCTGTTGAACCTTCTAAAGGTAAACGAGAAAGTGCACCTACGTTTTGTTGTTTTGCTCCTGGACGGTATTTGATTTTACAATTATAATTTGAGAGAAATAGAATCCATCTATGGAAGCGCACAGATACAATATTTGCCAAAGCTTTTTGGTCTCCCAAAAGCTTTTCCAGAGGCTGGTGGTCAGTATACACTGTAAATGCATAACCATAAACATATTTATGAAATTTTTTTACCGCAACTACCACAGCAAGGGCTTCTCGATGAATTTGGGAATAGTTTTTTTCAGACTTAGTCAACGTTGCTGATGCCATAAAACATGACCGTTGATGATAACACTAAGAATAGCCCCTACTCCATACGGTGACAAGCAATTATTATTTGCTTCGTTGGGTCGAAATGAAATAAAAGATCATTTTCACACAGTAATTTTTTACAATTTACAAACGCTCTGGCGCACTCTTCACCCCAGTGCCACTTTGTGTCTTTACGAAGTACGTTATATAAAGGTGTAAGAATAGTAGAACTGCTACGCAAAAACTTTGAGTAATAGTTTATTAACCCCAAAAAACTTTGGAGCTGGTCGATATTTACTGGAGCTGGAGCTAACATTATAGCTTTAATTTTACTAGGGGAGGGTTTAATTCCCTCTGGAGTCAAAACATGCCCCAAATACTCAAGTTTTTTCTCAAAAAGTTTACACTTTTCCCAGTTAATACGTACATTGTACTCTTGAAGCCTACTTAATACCTTAAACAACTTTTCCCGACAATCTGACCTACATACACCGGCCACCAAAATGTCATCCACCCCGTCCAAACCTCCCTCTATTTGGTCCATGACACGCTGAAATATCATAGGTGCCGATGCTACGCCAAACGGCAGTCTACAAAATTCAAGCAACCCCATATGTGTATTGATTGTTAAATATGACCTTGATGATTTACTTACTGACAACTGCAAGTAAGCCTTGCTCAAATCTAGAACACAAAATTATGTTTTCCCTCTCATGCTTGTAAAGATATCATCTACCAGAGGCAGTGGATATACATCCATTTCTAATACTGGATTAATAGTGACTTTGAAATTACCACATATTCGTACACTTGAATCTTTTTTTAAAACACAAACAATGGGTGCCGCCCATTTTAATTCTGCCTCTATTTTTAACTTTAAACTGATGGGTTCAGAATATGGCTTATAAAATTTAGGTAGGGAACCAGGACGAACGATAATGTCAGCAGAAGAATTTTTAATGGGGTTTTTGTTTTTAAAAAACAACGAAGGAAATACGTATTTAATCTCTTCTGTAGTATTGGACTGGCAGACATTTTGTATGAATACATTATTAATTGGCTCATTTTTTAATTCAATAAAAAAAATTACGCCATGCAGGCTATAATACATTTAGCCAATTCCGTCCTATTAATGGTGTAAATCGGAGGCTTGATTTGACAATCAGCAATTTTAACTCTACCCCGCTTATCAACACTGATATTTCACCCATTAACTTGACTGTTGAACCTGTCAACACCTGTAAGGGTGGGCAGTTTACAATATTTAATTTGATATTCTTAAAATAAAGTTCATAATCTATACTACCCATTACCGACACTACCGCTCCTGTGTCTATCTCCATAACAACCTGCTTACCACTGATCACAACATTTCTCAATAACGACTCATTTTCTCTATTCACCCAATTTATAGACGCCAACATGTACTCCAATTCGTTTATATTATGTTGCCCTTTGTCTGGTGTAAGTGACGAAAATTGCTGATTTTAACCGTTAGATTTTGAAAAGCAGGCTTTTGAAGAGTGACATTTTTTTCCACATTTAAAACAGTTTCAGTGTTTTGCTGGACAACTTCCAAACGCATGTTTTGTAGTGCACTTGGGACATTTCTCGAACTGTTGTTTTTGATGATATTTTTGGTAAAAGTTATTATTTGGCTTCTGGTGATGTTGTATTTTGTTCATATCATACGACGAAGATGGCTGCATGCATCTTTGTTCTTTATTTACTAACTCGAAAGATTGCGCTATCTTGCACGCCTCTTCCCACGTTAAATGCGGTTGATAACAGCTTGGTTTGAAGCTGGCTACAACTCACCCCACATACCATTCGATCTCTTAACGCTTCTTTTAGAAAAGTACCGAAGTCACATTGCGCTGCGATTAACTTTAAACTTACTATGAATTACCCAACAGATTTACTTTGCTTCTGCGAACAGTTATAAAATTTATACCGTTCGGCTATTATGTTTTTTTCTGGTCGAAAATGCGGAATGATTACTTCTATCAATTCTTTAAAAGTTTTTGTGGTTGGTTTTTCTGGCAATAAAATACTTTTTATTCTTTTATATGTTTCCGTACCAACTAATGTCAAAAACATAGCAACTTAATTCGTATCCTCTACCCCATTTATTTTGAACAGCCGCTCCCTTCCTCAAAATCGTCGCCGAAAGCAAATTGCTCGATACTGCCAATTAGGGCCATTTCCAACTTAGTTAAATTAAAAAGCACAGCTTTAAAATTAATCGATTTTTATTTATTTTACAATACAAAAGTGTTTTTTTTTATAGGTTTAAATCCATATCTACAGTACATTATAAAAGTATGTTACTACTTGTTAATATATATTACATGTATGTTACGACATAAAATTTACTTACGCAGTCTCTAGAACTTCAAGTGAATTGCTGCAGTCCCTTAAAATTTTTCTTGTTACCTTCTCAGTGTTTTCTTCTTCCAATAACAAAAAAATTGCAACGGCGGAAGACATTTTCTGTCTTTTAAGTTTATTATTTACCTTACAAATCTTTTTATTGAAAAAAAAAAACACGTTTTAAGTAATTTTTTACCGAAGTACCACAATTTACTAAAAAATTTATTAAAAATTTTACATTAAAAATATAAACATATTACCAAATACGCAAAATATCTGATTCGAATATTAGCTTGCTGGTTGTTCGAAAAAGGCAAAATCTAGACGTTTTCATGACACCAAATGAATCCAATATTGGATTTCAATTCCAATAAAAAGCAAAACCGACTTGGATTCTATGACACCCCCGATGATACTATAAATGAATTACTTACCATTATTATACCATTATATTTATATATTATCCTTACCTTTTAATAAACTTACCCTTAAATATAAATTAGTATACGTTGGTGACTTTTAACCGAGTACAGGATTTTCTGCAAAATCACACAACGTTTCACGTGGTTTAACTAAATATCTGGTCTTGAAAAAATGAAACGACGTGTTTCCTTGTCAAAATTTGGCTGACTCTTTTATTGATCACTCTATTTTACATGAATTCTTACTTCTAATTGGCGTTGCCAGAATATAAAAATATTGGAAATTAAGTGTTATGTGTTAGCAGGATGTTAACTTATACTTAACCATTTTATACGTTTGGATAATTATATTTACCATAAATATATCGTACAAATATATAAATTTGCTCATCTGGTAAAACCATGAATTCAATATTTTAAAATGTCCATTTGTCTTAGTTCATGTTTACCTAAAAAGAACGAAGCTTTTTTGAAACAGTAACCATAAAACAATGTCACATTCTAATTATAACCCTAAAATTTCTATTTACAAATAAAGAAAAGTTTATTCAATTTCTAAAATAAAAAGTGGTTTTCTTTATATAAGAGACACTGATATACGAATTCTTTATATCTTATAGCGCTACAACACAATAAATCACAAAAGTTAATTGCAAAAGCACTACTCAAATTTTTCAAAGTTCTGTTAAGCTTTTGTCCATGAAATGTTAAAAATATGAATACAATTAGATGGCAGCAATGATAAAATTATGATTTTTGTATTTCGTTTAGTTACTAAAATGATTTAAGTTATAAATACTTATTTTTAGCTCATATTAATATTTTAATGACTAAACATCATTTACATAATTTCTATGCTTCACAAGGCAAAAACCACGATGATGATATGGTAGTCAATAAAGGAAATACAATAAAGAAAGACAGTTGAAAGAAAATACATCGTTGTATACGTTCGAATATTAAAAATGTTCAAAAATTCAAAAGAAAAAACAGTCTAAAAAATTTTTAGCAACTACTTTTTATTGGTGCGAAACAAATTTTTACCAAGCTGGCTTTGCTATTCATAAAAATCAGCGAATTAAGAAATCAGACATGTAATTAAAAAAAAGAAAATTATTCACGATTAAGCCTAACTAAGCAAAATGAAAACATATTTATCATTGGTTAGGAAAAGGCGTTTTGTTGTTTTCTTTTAATTCAATAAAATAGCTTCTTATAAAATTAAAATCCGTAAGAGGTTCGTTTTTCAGTAAAAGTGTGAGATGATTCGAACCGAGTATCCATAAATACGATTCCATTATCTAAATTTCAAGCTTCAGTAAAATGCATTTCATACAAAGATTCTGAACTATCTGAGTATCTTTTTAAATTATATAGCGCAGGTACATAATCGTCTTAACTCAAGTAACACAAATTTCATACTACGCTCTGACAAAAATCTCCAAGTTAAGAACATACTAAACAAAAAATTAGAATTCTTCTTGCAAAAGCTGGGACCAAAAAATATAAAAAATTTCATATTTTCCAAGACCATGATCAGCAAGATAATTAATTAGAACAAGTGCAGCATATGAGAATAAATACATATTTTGAATTGAGAATGTCTCATTACTTATGTGATATCTCATTTTTTTTTATCAAGGGAAATTTCAAGTGCGAAAAAAAAACTGTGCCACAACCGAACGTGTAAGGAAAAAGGTCATCATTCAACATAGCTTCAGGAAAATTTAGCTACATTTGTGAAAAATACTCACCGAAAATGTATGCTTAATAGCGCTGTTTCTGCTATTTCAGTATATATGTGATTTAGTAAAAATTATTTTAGAATAATGCAAATTTTAACGACAGTTAGGAACACGATTTAAAAAATTCCATAAACAATGTATTTATTTTCAATGATTTTAAAAGTGCACTTTATGGTAAAAATTGTATCAAAAAATTTTTGGCACAATAGCAAATAATAATAAAGTAACGCGACTATGGAGACTGTAAAATTTAACTCAATAAGGATTTAAAAAACCTTTATTGGTTCTGAGGAAATATTTGAAAAAATCTTGTGGATTAAAATATCAGCGAATAAAATTTGGTGAGTACTTGGTATCTCTAATTAAGGATTACTAAGCAGTTTGATGCAAAGATATTCAATCCGTAAGGAAGAAATATTTTCTTCTTTTCATTTAAAACACATTTTTAATTAACACTTTACTAAGGAGATAAAACCCACGTAAAATAAAAATAATAGAATTCCGATTTTCATTGAACAAACAAAACCATAAATTTCCTTTAGTTTCAGGTGTTAGTGAGATTAAAAAAATAAGAATAAAAACTTTTACTCTTGCAATAATTTTTATAGCTGTTTTTGGTAATGAGTAAATATTCCAACTAACTTGGAAAAGAAAATTTTAAAGGTTTAACAGCTGGTGTTTGTGCTTTAAAATTCTTACTACTTCTTCTTATTTTTTATTAAAGGGAAATAGTACATTAGTAAAGCAAGACATAATAGCTTAACATTAAAGCACAAAATGTGTTGTTTGTTGTTTTTTTATTCTTGTTCCCCACAACTCAGACATTTCTGAACTGTTGTTTAATCTTTCACTATTTAAAAGGTATCTCCATACAACATCAGTTTTACACGTATTATATATCGTACGGCGCATTATATTAAAATTAAAAAATAAAAAATTAAGGGTTTCCCTATAGGTAACTTTAATTGACCTTTATAAGCCTGGCGTTTTAAATCGTTATAAACAAACGCCAAAAAATTTTTAAAGTCTGCTACAACAGCAAGTATAAAAATCGAATTTAGTTGGGGAACATTTGATTTCAAAATAATTTTCCTTTTATTGCATTAAAAAATGTTATACAAAAGTAGGTTATTCAGAAAAAATTATCAGTGCAAGATAAGCAAATTAAATTCCGCTGTACTTTGCATATGAATTTGCTGCATATGATGCACTTATTATTTTATTTAGATTTGCATCAGCTACATGTCCCACGTTTTCTAGTTGATGAAAATTTTGTTACACCGCAAATGTTTTTATTTCAGTCAGAAGCTCTGCTGATATTTTGTTTTTTTTTTTTTTTTAGGTAAGTACGTATCATCATGTACTCTTCAGACAAAGATAGACTCAGCCGCCGTAAAAATTCTGGTCTCCTCCGATTTACATTAACTTATGCCCATTAGACATCGATTTCAGAATATAATTTAAATGCATTCAGTGCGGATATGTCAATCATATTGGAAAAGAAAAAATTTGGCCATCGATTTGTTTTTCGTTTACTATTGTAGTAGACAATCATTTGATCGACAGTGTCTGTGCCCCCTAGGATAAAATAATTACACTAATAAAAAAGTTTTTACAAACTTTTTATTGAGTTTAAATATAAAACAATTGCAAGTTTTTTCTTTTGATCATTATAATCAATATCAAGTGTTTTGTGCATAGTACTTATCAAAATAGTACCTTTATTTGTATGACCACTGTAGGATACCAAAGTTTTAGTTTCATTGATAACAAATATTAAAGAACATAAAGAAACTTTTTTTTAAATTAGTAATTTTCACATATGTCAGCTTTCTTTCTAGAAGTTATTTTGCTAATTCGTAAGGGGGAAAAATTTGTCAGCAGTAATGTTTTTCTGTTAAGCCTTCTGTAAAATTTAATACGACGGGCTCTGCCTGATTTTTTTTCCGGCTGTTAATTTTTTGGTATTCAGAGGTAGGGTTGTATCTTCCATACATACCTGTTTTAGAATCCACAGCCATCCAAAATATTAGAGCATATTTAGCAGGCTTTGAGGGCATGTATTGCCTAAAAGAACTTCTTCGTTGCAAGGACATCAACTGTTCGTCAATAGTAACATTTTCATGTCAGTTGTAAAGCATTGAAAGAAGAACTTCCTAGCGATTCCACAAATAACGGACAGGAGCGAATTTAGCACTATTTTGTCTCTGCCGGCCGCGGCGGCGATTGTGTCATTAAAGCAAAACGAGCTCGAAATCATATAAAATAATTCCAAGTCATAACTGCCCGGAAGATAGGGCGACCAAAACTTGCATCAAATAAACCATGTAAGTCTTCCTTTTTTCTGCTATAAACGCTCGCAAAAGTAAGTTTGGCAATATATGCGTGTAAATAAGATTTCTCTAAGTCTTTCTACTTTTTATCAAATTCGACTCTCCCATATTTGTTGGTATTTCAATTATTATTTTTTCTAATGCTGGGGAAAAAATAACAAAAAAGAAAACAATATATTATGGCATCTCTATTTGCAAATCATGTTGGCCATTGTTGCACGGATATGATATTCTCTGCTGAGGCTCTAATCTAACAGTGTAAAGGAGACGCACTTCGTTGCAATCTATTTCTTGAAATATACAATGAATCAATACCATTGACTTATGAAACATATTCATTTTATGATTGAAACACCTTTGCAATACTTTTACATCAAGAATTTTTATCCAAAACACTGACAATTTTAATATCAGAGTTACTTTCATTTAAAATTTGAGCACTATCGACAGCATTCGTCATTGTTACTTTTGTATTTATTATAAATATTTATGTTTTTTTAAATTATCCAAGCATAATTAAAAAGGATTCAAAATAATAAATTTCATATTGATATTTTTTATATAAGAACGAAAGCGTAAGTTAAATTTAAACCTTTTTATTTATAAACTAATGTTCATAAATAGTCCAAAAACAAGTTTAAGTGCATTTGTTGTGTCTAAACAATGGTATAGACCAAAATGGTTTCATACCTAAGATTTGGATTTTTCTTCTCTACCTAACAGCAGGGTTAAAACGTTGATGTAGCAGATGGACATTCTTTGCATAAAAATTGTATTTGAGCATGAAAGCCATACCAAGTAATTATGTTTTTAACGCTTAAATTCACCATTACTTTTTATAATTCATTGTTTGGGTTTTACCATCTTGATTTGTTATTTCAAGTCTTAACTTACAAAATTTCAAACCTTAATATAAATGCAATTTTTCAATTTGGTACAATAACTGTTTCCTATTGCAGAAAACTTTTATTTTACGATTTTCTACAACTCAATTATTTTGTGATTACTTTTTGTTTGAAGTAGAAAAACAGGGCAGAGTTTACAGTTTAATACTTTGAAAAAGGAGTAAAACATAAAGCAATAAAAATATACTTAATCAGTAATCTTTGCAAAAGCAAAGCAATGTACTGCAATATTCTTAAGAAAAAAAAGGAAACTTTGCCATATATTTTAACGAAAGCATATTTATAAAAATGAAACTACAAATGTCAGATTTTTTAATAAACTTATAGAAATATGTAGTCAGCTGCTTTTTGACTAGGGATTAAGAGAAGCTGTTCACAATTTTCCGGGAAAATTTTGTTGAATTCCTAGGTAATAGGAAGTCTAAAATCATAACACTTTCAAAAAGTACACTGTTTTTTAAATATCTTTGTTGTAACATTTAAAATTTTTCAAATATCTCGTTTTGTGAGAATTCTACTACATAAGATATTAAACAAAAGCGTTTTCATTTCTTTGCAAAGAAATTTAAGTTATTCGAAGCCAATAACATTCGAACAACAAATAAAAAAAATCTTTATGACGCATTGTTGATAACAAGACCTACCATAAGATAATTAAAAGCTTTTTTCGATTCTTGGACATTTTTAACGATCACACGAAACAGAATGTCTTGTTCATTTTTAAACGCACTAACAATTGTAAAATCATGTGTTTCAAAAATTGATTAATAAAATAATTTTCCTTTATTTAAATTTTGTTATCTCCCTTTATTTAGTACAAATGTGCATATCGTAACCTTGATATAGAAAGTTTCTTATTCGCTTTTTTTTTAATTCAAGTTTTATATATTTTACGGTAAATGATTCTCAAATGCAATACTAAGAGGAAAAAAAGTTGTAACAGCATTTAATTGCTTGGAGAATACAAAAAAAAAAAAAACAATGCGGTAATAAAAAAATCGCAACAACAAAACTGTACTTTTTATTACGTTTTTTTCCTTTTCCTGTAAAGAAGGGCAAACATTACCTAGAGCCCTTCTATTATTTAGCAATTATTATTAGTGTTTGTTTTCTCGTTTCTTGAGAAATTCAAAATTCCGGGAAATGCTTAACCCTATTTTTTAAACATTTAAAGATTTTTAAACAAATAAATTGGTTGCTGTTGTTTTATTATTGTATTTGTTGTAGACTTGCATGTACTTAATATAGATCCCTTTTGCATAGCATGCAACTTAAAATTAATAAGAAACGAGATTTACTCAAGTTGGTATCTTGGGATGCGTCCTATAACTCTTGTTTACATCGAAGTTGCCAACTTGCATTAACATAAGCAAAATGAGCTAATACAAATTCTTATTACGATATTGCAATACTCAAATAAATTACCATATTTTACCCTATTTTTCGAAATTGTTAATAGATTCTTAACTTGCAAAGCTCATGTGGAAGCGAAGATGCCACATGCGAAATTAAAATCATAAATTATTCCTAACCGTTGATTGCTAAATATTTCTATATTATGCAATTATACGGTTTAATTGTTACTATAGAAATCATTTATCTTTAAAATTCAAGAAAAGAAAAAATCTAAAATTAAATTTAAAAAATATATAGAGATATAAAAAAAAAAAAAATTAATACTGACTGTTCCTCATGGATTGAGTTTAAGGACCCCACAATTCTTAACTTGTTCACCTTTATATTCTCTATTGAATTAATTTGATAAACATAATAATGATTATTAAAAGCTTAATCTCTCGAAACTTAGTTTCTACTGAAAAGCAAAATCAATTTTTCTAAGATAAATCCAGCAATAGTGCTATATTCGGCTATGCCGAATTTTATGTAGGGAAGAAAATTTAGTGAAGTAACTCAAAAAAAAAAAAATAAAATATAAGAGTGACACAGAATTAAAAAAAAAAGAATAAAAAATAAGTACTACATAAAATTTTAGATAAAAATGTTAATTTCTCTTAATTGATTATGTATTTTTAGTTTTTGCTGAAAGATCTCTTCGAAAGCCTTTAAATGACACCCTATTGATATCTTAAAAAATATGGTGCGCAAACGTATTCATCTATGAAATTGTCAGAGGCCCATAACTTAGTGTTTTTTTTCAAAATTTTTAATTTTCTATCGCCAATATATTTGTGTTTTTAATTCGAGTTACTATATCGTTTCAAATGATATCAATATATTAGAGGCTGTCGTGGGGTCTTGCCTTTAAGGACATAGACGATCTTGCTGATTTTCAACAGCAAAATTTTTTAAACTATGTCTTACCGATTGGCATATTGAAATCTTCTCCAGGTCATCTACTCCTTTGGATGTTACAAACCAAATGACAAACTATGTTATAAATTTTTTTACCTGTAGTGAAGGCCATACAATGCATTACATTAAATACATATTTAAAATAAAACTTTTTTTAATGGTATAAAAACTAAATAAAATAGCGTCAACAAAAAGTAATATTTTAATTAAAATATTTTTTTCATACAAATTTAGTTAGCGCTAAATTGAATCTTTGAACTCTGTGTAAAGATGGTAAAAAAAACACTGCATTTAATATACTCAAATAATTAAAATTAATATGCATATTTCATGATTTGAATGTTTTATATATGTACAAACTGTTTTAAATTTAAATGTAAGATACTCACTATAGAATTGATTTTTAAAGTGCTATTAACTCGATTACTATAAAAAAATATAAATTTAAATGATCGTTAACTATTGTCGTGTCGCTATTAAATTTACTATTTAAAATCGTTTTTTTTTTTTGTTGTTGTGTAAGTTATGCCCTGTACATATAAGGCTTATGCAAATAAATGTCGAATTAGCATATCCCTGGACTCCTAAAAATTTTCGTTTTATGGCTTTCACTTCCATCTGTTAAAATTATTTTAATATCGAATAGGTATCATAAAAGTTACCAAATTAATATATTGTTTAAAAAATATTAAAAGGTGTTAACACTTTTAAATATGATTTTCAATTCAATTTATTCAATTTTTTCTCACGTTAAATTTAATTAACACACTAACGCAGATGTACGTGATTTAAACACAATATGAGTGCATAATTTCAAAATGAAATATTAATAAAATTGCACGCTCTCAATTACGAGGTTACACAGTTATTTTTTTACTCTTTTTTAATAAAATTAAAGTAAATTATTTAACAACTAGTATCGTGCTGCTTATGTTTTTTTTTCTGGCATTGCTGTATGTGTTGTTTTTAGTCAAGAAATTTTATGACTATAATAAATAACACTGGTCTACAAAATTTTTTCTGTCCCAGACATGTTGTAGGGGGATTATAAATGTTTTTTTCCAGCTAATTTAAGCAGATATTTTATTTATTACATTTAATTTCCTTAAGAGAACTGGACTAATTTGGCGTCACGGAAGATTCACCAAATAAAACGTGAATTAAAAATTAAAAAAAAATGGTTGCTTATTTATCATTTGGATAGTTCTTTTTCGAATCATTCATCCATTAATTTCCTGCAATTTCATGCTAGCAACGAAATTCATAAGCAAAAACAGTGATAAATTATTATTGATTTTAACACAGCGATTAAGAGATTAGAAAGGACTGAGCAACGTACCTGACAGGAAAGCTTAATTTTCACCTGCTAATGATATTGCGGTATACAAAGTAAATAAATTATGAATTTTGTTATAAAAAAAAATAAATAAACGTTCTGATTATCCAAAAGTTCAGAAAAAACGTCTAATGTTGTTTAAGAACTTTTTTTAGGAAAAAATCTGTATTGATCAGTGCATTTAAAAAGTGTTTATATTTTTTACTTTGCTTATGCTATTAATGTTACAAATACATTAAATTTATTTTAGGACCATGGACACAATACTTTACATTAATTATATTATTTAAAGAAAGAGAAAAAGATCATACAAGATCAGTTTATATTTGATCTTTAGTGAAGTATTAATGGTTGTTAAAGTGACTATTATAAATGCAATAACTATATTATCGTAAACGACCAACAGGATATAAAGCTACAAACCTAAAACATTATTATTATTAAAATAAACACTCATTTGCATTTGTTTTGTTTGCACATATGTTATAACTGTTCAAGAATACTATTTAATAAAAAAGAGCTTAATTTAAAAAACAATTTAATGCCGCTGTGTATGCTTTAATTTTCTCTTTTACAACGTTAGTTGTATCTATAAACCAATACTCCCTGCAAGCACTTTTTATTGAAAAATCACTATATCGTTACTTCATGGAGTTGAAATGTGTCGTAAATGCAAACGAATTCTGATATATGTTCAAATTTATAAATGCCTAAATTGTTAAAGAGAGTGGTCCGAACAAAACACTCGATGTTAATCTATACATATAATAAAATTTTATCACTACTTATTGCCGAAAATTCTTGATTTTCCAAGAAATATATTTTTATATTTTTATGGATGTTTAGTAGTTCATATCTTAAGTCCGTAAAATTTTTTGTACGGATTTGAGACCTTTGCAAAAACCCAATTTAATAAAAATCATACTTTTGCCTTGAATAATTACTGTATTTTTTTAACTTATTTTAAAAGTATATTGTTTAAGCACAAACTCTTTTCCCATGGAAAATGCTGACTTTGCTGTTGATTGAAAATTATGGCCGTAAGAAGTCAGCCATCATCTCACAATAGCGAAAACTATTCACGGTAACTGCTTGAATGATATAATTTTTAGACAGGTTCGGCCCGTTGTCGCCACCAGCCCATAAACCACACCAAAGAGTCACTCCTTATATATGCCCAGTTAGCCAAATGTGGAAATTTGGCTTAATAACAAATTCACTGTGGTGAAAGTGTGACTCGTCGCTAGAGATTATTTTTTTACGTTTTCACCAGAAAGAACTATTTACAAAATATTAGTTCGACAAATATGTAATTTGTTTTTGAAACATGAGTTGTTAATCCAAAGAAACAACGAAAAAGTGACTTCTACATAAAATGCTTGTAATATCGGTGTTGACTGTTTAAATAAAAATATTTATTTACCGACAGGAAAAATCTGCATCAGTGATGCAATACAACCACTTTGAAGTTGAATATAATAAATATAATTTTGCTGTTAACAGTATTAATTCGATAAAACATAAAAAATAAAAACAAAATTAAGCAAAATAAAATTAAGAAGAGAGTAGAGACTGTGCAAAAAAAATTGTAGGTATTGTTTTTTTTTATCTATTTATCAATTTGTTAAAAAATTGTAAGCGAACAAGTTTAATTAAATCTATAAAACTTTAAGTTCTACAAAAAAAAAAAAAAAAAAAAAAAAAAAAAAACTACACAAGAAATTAAATTTGAAAAAAAAATGTTTATTCAAATAATACGAGTAGTACGTTCAACATTGGCCAGTACTTTGTGTCACGAATAACACGAGCCATATTGACATCCTAGGCATCGTTTGTTTGATGATTTTCTGCGAGATATACAGTGTGTAGGGTCTCTTGTGGATTTGTTTTTTTTTTTTTTTTTTTTTTTTTTTGTTAATTAACAAACTCGTTAATCCCAAATAAGTCCTCGTCACTGAACACAATTTTGGAATAAATGGATAAATTGAATTGATGGCTGATTTCAAAGTAAATATGGATAAAATGGTAGTGATACGCGAACGTCAATCTACTTGTGGTAATTCGCCTGAGTACACTGATAATAAATATCGAAAAGAGAAAGCATTATAATAGTTAGCTTGACTATTAAACCTTTCCTTAGATATATCAAGAACAAAACAACTAGCTTTTTCACCAATAATTACCACTAATAATCAATAATTCAAGTAATACAAAATAATTAATAATATCACAAAAGAAAATTATGTCACAAGTTGTTTTATAAAAAATATGTAACCTGTTGTAAAATCTTTTATTTAAATTAATTTTAAAAATAATAATAATGGAAAAATTTTAAGTTATCAATATTTTTAATATTATGCAAAACAAAACGTACTTTTTTCTCCTAATAAGCCGTGAAAGAGGAATTTTTGAATAAACATCTTTATCCGCACTGAAACATCCTACACTCAGCATATGATATTGTTTGTAGAATAGGAAATTTGGCAAAATTTAGTGTAGACGTACAGTTGGAACTTATTCATCCACAGTTCGGAAAGAAAAGTTGGCATGCCAACTATATGAATTACAACCACTATTTGAATCTCGAAATAGAGTGTCTGTAAGTTTGCGTAGTAGTGCTTGTTGGTACCTGTTTACTCCCCTGTTTTATAGTCCTGGCCATATTGTGTCCAATTCATGAAAACAAGTTTAGGATTCTACTATTGAAACAGATTTTTCTAATTTTAATTTAACAATTACCCACATTCTCAAAATTATTAAGAGTGGTGTAACCTGGCAGTTTATTCTCCACACCTGCTCGTCTATTTTTTGTCGGCACGCTTCAAAATTTTCTGCGACATTATTAACATTTCTAATTCTACAATATTTGCTCGGTAGTTTTGTCACAAATTATTTACAATATAATATTACTTTTATGTTTTTATATAGCAAGCCCACAAGGACTTCATACTATAATCACATATGATCATTTTCGTCGAGAGTATCATATAATGCACAGAAAAACATAGTAACGCTTTTTCGTGATCATTACAGACGCATTTTCAAAACTTATTTTGTATATTTATAATTTAATTTAATGTAAATAGACAGTAGGTTTATTTATTAATAATTTTATTTATATTGAAAATACAGAATTCTGAGTTAAATGTACTCTCCAGTTTTTCCGAGATTTTAAGTACCCAAATTAGATGATATCTTGTAATCGGCTACCATACAATCTAAAATAAGCAGTTTCAATTGTTTTATGTCTTTCAGGTGTTTATCGCTCAATTGCTTATTCTTTACCTCTTTGCAGTATGTGTAGCACAACGACGTTTTAAATTATAAGCAAATAATAAGGTACAGTCACATTATGACATTAGCTGTGTCATTGGAATTTTGCCATAAACATTACTTCTTTCCTTCCATTTTCTTTGCCTAAATTATTCATTGCCTCTTAGAATTATATTATCTTTTTTTTATTATAAAGAGCTTGCAATGCTTTTCCTATACTTTTCTTCTTTTTCAACTGGGTGTTTTTATTTTACTTAAAAAATATGCAAATGTTCAATATGTAAAATAATATTTTTAAAAGACCTTAAATATTTAAAACGTGTTAAATGTTTAACATGTTTTCTTGGTGTCATTGAAATCAAAACGCTAATAAAAGAATTAATACTCTAACATATGTTTTACATATTTGATTTTCTTCGTACATTCAGACAAGATTTTTTACTTAAGGGAATTATGTTTTATTCGATTTTTTATTTGCCTACTCAGTGCATATTTTTAAGACTTTTTTTGTTTGTGGTATTATATTTTCTCACTTTAATATGATTTTGCAAATAAATAATAGGGACGATCAGGCTTATTTCCATAAAAATATGTTATGATTTTTAATAATTCGACATTTGTATGTTTTTGTTTGCTCTAGTTTGAGTGTGAGGATACCTTTTCATTATTGTTAATATATTCTCAGTGTAAAAATTAGCTTAACTTTGTGGGGAATAATAATATTTAAAAAAATGCATAAATAGAAAAAGTATGTATAAGTTTAACAGGCTTTTAAATTTATTTAATCTATGAAAATTCATGTTGTGAAGATACATTGGTTATACTAACTGGTTGAACTTTATCTTAATATCCTTCCGTATGTAATGTAATAAGTTATTAAATTAAATTCTTAGACAGTATGAAAGAAATATTGTAATACACACTTTGTTTAAATTTAAATTTTTTATCCATAATGGTTCTAAACTAAGCCCACGTACATCAAAATGCATCAACTTGTATACGTATACGTACTAGGATATTCGATATAGAGTATGTACTTATACTCTGTGTAATTTTTATGTTTTTATTTATAACGGTTTATGAGGATACCCTAAAATTAATAATTTTTATGTTTATTTTTAAGTTTTATATTGTTGCCATAGCTTCGTAAGCAATACATGCTCTATGTATCTATAAAGTTTCAAAAGATACGGCAATACATCTTATAATTGCAGATATTGGGACTACCTGTAATTTCCTATTTTATATTTTTTGATGTTTACTTAAGATTATGTGCACTTAACATACTGTGGGATTTTCGAGTGTTTGACTATAACGGCATAAAAAGCAAGAATATAACAAAAAATTGAAAATAATATAACGTTATCTATAGAGATACCCTAAATTTTACTTTATTTTTATATTTTTTGGTTAGTGTATTGTATTGGGTGTGCGCTACAGTTAAATAGACACATAAAAATCAAACGCATTGTATGGGGGCACCCAATAATTTTTAAAATAGAACCAATCTCTAAGCACCAATTTTCGATTAAAAGAAGTGAAATCGGTTCAGATATTACTAAATATTGCGGGCACAAATAATAACCCAAATATTTCATTGAATTACCAAAGTGCTTTTGCTGAAGCATTTAGAAGAATAAGAAAATGAATTAAATTTGTATTACTTCTTACACCTACAATAAAAACGTTGATACTTTTGTTTACTTATCTCCGCGAATACGAGGGCTGCTATATATATTTCTGGCCTTGCAACACTGAGTGCTGCCAATTGCAATCTGACATTTCCATTGGAAAGTTTGTCATTTTTAAGCATAATCGTACTCAAAACGTTTTGACGTACGACCATTATTTGTGTTGTTTACAGTGACTTGAAAAATTTAATATAGAAAAAAATGGAACTACATTGTGAACATTTTCGTGCCATCATTTTCCACAACTTTCGACGTGGATTATCACGACAAGAGTGCATTGATGAATTTAAATCTTTGTATAGCGATGAAGCACCACCCTATAGCACTGTGAAAAATTAGAATAATGAATTTAATCGTGGCCGAAACTCGCTCAAAGACGAATTCCGTGAAGGTCGTCCAAAAACGGCTGTTGTGCCAGAGAACATTGATGCCGTGCGTGAACTCATAATGCAAGATCGACATGCGACATACCGAGAGATAGAGACATCCTTGGACATTTCTTCCACCAGCATACATTCGATACTGCATGAACACCTGGCCGTAAAAAAGGTTTGTTCTCGTTGGATCCGGCACAATTTAAAAGTCGCTCAGAAAAATGCTCGTGTCGATTGGTGCAAAGAAATTTTGCAAAAATACGATTGCGGTGCTTCAAAAGACGTTTATAAGATCGTCACAGGTGACGAATCACGGATCTATGCGTATGAGCCCGAAACGAAACAACAATCGACCGTGTGGGTCTTCAAAGACGGACAAAATCCAACGAAAGTTGTTCGTGGAAGAAGCACTTCGAAGCAAATGGTCGCCTGTTTCTTCGGCAAAACTGGTCATGTGGCGCCTGTTCCGCTTGATCAACGTAGGACCGTCACTTCTGAGTGGTACAATACAATTTGTTTGCCTGAAGTCATCGGAGAAATTCGAAAAACCAACAAGAGAAGACGAATCATTGTTCACCATGACAATGCGAGCTCTTACACATCGGCTCAAACCAGAGCGTTTTTGACCGGCCAAAACGTCGAATTAATGGGTCATCCACCGTACAGCCCTGACTTGACACCTAATGACTTCTTCATGTTTCCGCGCATCAAGAAAAAAATGCGTGGTCAACGATTTTCGTCGCCAGAAGAAGCTGTTGAAGTGTTCAAAAACCATGTTTTAGAGGTGTCTCAATCGGAGTGGAAAAAGTGCTTCCACAACTGGTTTGAGCGCATGCAAAAGTGTATAAATCATGCTGGAGAATGCTTTAAAAAACAATAAAACCATTTTTGATTATAAATGTTCGCATTTTCACTATTAGGCCAGAAATATTTAGAGCAGCCCTTGTACATTTTTCACTTAGGTAACTTTAGGTTTTCTAAAATTCAGTTTAACGTTCCCAGAAATCATAAGATTTTGCCATAGCAATAACCTTTCTCAGAAATATTAAATTTTACTGTTTTTTTAAAACAGCATTTGGTTATTTCGTAAAATAAACATCTTTAACCAGGAATGATGAAAAGGAAACCAATTTTACAAATGTCAATGTCTGCTAAAGATTTTGAAACAGTTTCTATTCCATTAAAAAATAAAAAAAAAACTATTTTTTTATTCAATTACCAATTGAGGAAAATTGATTTTAGGTAAACACTTGAACACACCCATTTCCATACTATCCGCAAAAAGTAAAATAAAGTGTAATTGTACATTTAGATTAGATTCATTCTCCATTTAAGTTTTTATTTTGAGCATTTTAAATGGCCTTAATCTTTTTATACAATTGCCTTAATACAAATCAAATAAGAAAATGTTATAAAATTGATTTATTTCTTCCAACTCCTTATGCGTTCAATCTATCTTTACAACTGCGAAACTATTTATGCCAAACCGTAATGACTTAGAAACCGTTGGAAGCCATTTGAGTAGACTTAAATATTGCATAATTTTTTTTTTTTTTTTTTTTTTTGTTAGTAGAAATCAAATTTCTGAAATCTTTTGTAACTTTAAGGTTAAACAAAATAATGGAGATTTTGTGATATTTTATGGATGTATAAATTGTTTTATTTGTTATTCTTTTCTTTGCTGTCTTTCTGAGATTGAAATCAATTACTCTTATGACCATTTAGGTCACAACCTTAGATTTTTTGTGTTAAAAAAAATTATATTTAATTTAGTAATTTTCCTTGCTATGCACTAAATTAAGATATAAAATTATTTTTAACACAAACAAAAAAAATCTGAGGTTGGGACATAAAGGTCTATTATAGAATTAATCTAAATTCTACATAAAATATATTTTTTTACTTCTCTTCATTATTGCACACAAAATCAACTGCCTAAACAGTTCGTCATATTTTTATTTTATTCTCCTAGAGTACCTTTAAAGATGCCAATGAACCAATTTCCCTCTTTAAGTATTGGTGTTTGTAAGAAAATAGCTGTGGTGCATGACCCCAAATGCATTGTTTCAATTTAAAATACTGCGACAAGTGGCTACTAAGCGTTTGTATTGAAAATATCTAAAATCGATTTTATGTTGATACCATTATGGGATGATTTAAGCAAATAAGCAAAAGATAAAATTCAAGCATGCGAATAAAACTTGCGATTAAAATGGATAAACTAAATCCTTCAAGTGTAAGTTTGACTCATATGCGAAAGGACCCGTATTATACTAAGGTCTCCAATTATTTTTTTAATTTAAGTTTAAAACTTGTTACAGTGGATATATCAAAATATTTTTTTGGAAAATTTCAAATAAGACCCTGTGAAAATGACATTACTCCTTTTAATTTTAATTTTTATTTTTTATACCAAATTTTGTAATCACTTAGGAATAATACCCTGCATAAATTTAGATTCGAAAATCACGCTACAATCGGAATGCCCTTCCTTTTATTAAATGTACTTATTCTTATAGAAGAAATAGCAGTAGATCATCGGTAAAAATGCCAATTTAAACAATTAAAGTGATAAGGCGACATTCGTCAAATTAATATTCTTACGGAATAACCTTTTAATTTCTAAATTGATGTCTTTTAATGTGTGGTTATAAGGGCCATGCATTAATTCCAAATGTTGCTTTACTACAAGTGAAGAACTAACACGGTCACTGATAGTGTTTGGCTATCGGAATTTAAAAAGTAACAATATTTAAGAACACTTCCGGAACACCCTTGTAAGTATTTGCCATTATAGCGGCTATCTATAACGGCTTCTGAGACAGACGGAAAGATAGACAAGCTGACAAACATTATGACGAAAACAATATGGTTAAGTTCTTACACTTTGTGTACAAAGCCAAAATCTTTATTCTTAGTTGATATTGAAAATCCTATAATTTATCTTTATTATACACAATAGCGTCCTTATGTATTCCGATGTTGGTCACACCTTCTATTTCGTAGACAGATTACACAATTCTTGCGAAGAAAATAAAGTTCAACAAATAGTAGCTGCATTGTTGTATTAAACACGAGACTTAAAAATTTACAAGGATCTACATATAGTTTGAAAAGGTGAGATATTTTTTTCGAATGCTAGAGAAACAAGTTGTGATGAAACTTGGTGATGAAGTTCATCTCGAAAATTATTTAAATTAAATTATATATTTGTATTGAAAATACGTGAATAATCTGAAAAATATATAAGATTGCTTTTCAAGCCAAAAATGTGATAATTATAAACTCTAAAAATGGTGCTGATTATCTCGACCGAATTATTAAAATCACCGATATTGACTATTGAAGGTGAAAGCACGTTTCGATGGCCATTTCGCTACCGTTCGCATAGCTCTTCAGCAAACTTCTCATTTACATTTTAAATAAACCAAAGATTTTTGTCCAAACAATAAAGTAAAGACAAAAATCAAAGTTTAAGCAAAAACAACAATAATCAAAATTGATTTTATTTTTCTTTATCCACTGTATTCGGCTAACTTTTTTTTTGACTCTTTTATAAAGTTAAAAGATGTTAAAAAATAAAATAAAAACAACAATAAAATATATAACCGTTCTGTATCTGTACGACCTAACACTGGGATTATTTTTATAAAATAAAAGGATTTCACGATATAACTCTCAGTGATATAATACTAAGGTAAGATTAAATGATTCTACAAGCTAAAAAATTCAAAATGCAAAATGACAAATAACAAAAAAGTTTTTGGGAATACACTTGTATTTCCAGAAATGTAGGAAGTGATAAATATAAGATCCAACACACATAAAATAGCTTCTGTGAGAACAAGTTCGATTAGAAAAAAGGATTCTTATTAAAAACGTGATAAACTATTAATCTACCAGATCCAAGGCTTTTCATTATAAATAAGAGCAAATACAGATGTTGTCAAAAATGTTTGCCTATTAAGACGATCTTGTTAACATAACAAGGTTGGCATAATTATTATAGCTTTAATTTATGTCCAATTTTTTAATTCTACATAAACATGTACAGTACTACTTAAAAGCTTTGACATTGGATGCATGGGTCATCAGCTATAAAAAATATGTTCAGTTAAATTTCGTTTCATTCAGTTTATGTTGAGCAAAAGTAAAATCATGATAAATTACCAATTGCTTCCTGGGGTCTGGCTATACATAAATTCCATTATTTTTAATTGCATACTTAACATATCTTTCTCTAAATGCAGCCATTCACGCTATACTCCTCAATTTCTTAATTTGTTCACTAAACCAAACCTTCTAAAGACCCACTTTCGCTGTAAATCCACGCCAGTCATCCCCCTTACATCAACGGTTGTTGTACTGTTACGTAACTGCGTTTAGAGATAGTGGTCCTTCTTTTTATTATAAAGGGCGCCTTCAAAATTATTTACTTCTCTATAATATTAAATAGATGTCTTCACTAAATGATTTGCCATTGCCTTACACAGTTATAGTCTTTTTCTTTCCTAGTGGCTTGTACTGATGCTTTTAATTTTCTATTTTTCTTATACTACTAAACTTATTCTCTTTCCTCTACATACAAGCATGTTCGATGGAGGATTCGAACTAATGAACTTGGTGATCTCAATTTTGCAGCAAGCACACCTATTAACGCAGCCACTGAGCTCGCTAAATCTTTGTAAGTTAATTGACATATCATGTTTTAAATATACCACTGTTAGAAGTAACTTAATCACTTTTATTTTCACTACGCACACATTGACAACAGCATAAAATTTTCTTAATATGTAGGGGTTGTCAATTGTTATTTTCATACCCAATGGTCTGCTCTATAGCATTGAATTTTTATTTGTTTAAAAAGCAATATATATTAAACCGTTGAAAAACAATTAATTTTGAAATATTTATTTAGTGGACGGTTAGTATTCTAAACATGATAGTCAAATAAAAATCGTCCAACTTTTGCAATTTTAAATTATTTTCGAATACCAGCGCAAGAGATAAAAAATGTATCTTTTATTGATGGTGACACTCTAAAAAATTTTGGCTGCTATAGTCAAGGTGGTAAGCACATTGACTACAAACCTGGTTGGCCAGGGTTCAACCCCTGCGGCAACCAAAAAATAAAAATGTTTTTTTTTTTGTTTAATAATATAAATACATATTCAGCATTAAACAATAGCACGCAACGTCATTCGTCGCTACTTCTACATAGCACATTCGCCGGCAAAGTAAAATAGCTAATAAAATGGCTATAGTTTCACCACTTGTTCTTTTCTCTCTTCTATCCCTTTCCCAAAGAATGTGGCATGGTTACACACTAATAAAATAGGCATTATTGCCTTAAGTGCTACTTCTCTTAAAAAAACATTTTCTCACATAAAAACCCAATTAGCGTATAAAAATTATTGATTATAGTCGAGTTTTCTTTGACACTTCTGAGCGATTATAATAACCGTTAATGCACTCGTTTTGGATTCGAAAATGATCCTTTTTTCGGGAGAAAATGATACCATTTTTGACTCATTTTTGAAACCTTTTAAATCACAATTTTAATCAAACACTAAACTTTTCGAGTCAATTTTTAGACATAATTCTAATCGTATGCTTTGAATCATGTTATGCGAACATTTCTAATTTCTTTTAATCAAACATGATACATAACAAATATAAAAAACATCTTGGGTAGTCTCAAAAGTCTCACATTGGTGTTTTTTTTTAAACAATCTTACAAACGCTTACTGGGTATTTTATTTTGCAAGACTATATAGGAACTTTAATAAATTTCTCATATTACCTTAAAACATGCGTTGATTTTGCTTTTATTAACTTTATTTATTTATATTTTTTGTACGAAATATACAAAAAACAAATGCTCACCCCACATTAAGGTTAAACAATAATAAAGTATATAGAAATGTTTTTTTTTTCTAGCCTATGATTTGATAGGAAGTATAAAAATAAATGTTTTTTTTAACAAATTTTTGCTAAAAGTCTCAACCACAATGAACTTAATTTAAAATGAAAAAAATATTATTTAAAAGAAAACTTTTATAAAATAATAACAAAAATATGGTTCAAGAGCAGAAAAAGTAATTTTTTAAAATAATCTATGTTAATCGTGCTTGATTCGTTCATTAATTCATTTATATACTATTTTTTATGTAAAACTATAAAATAAAATATATTCCTCCGGGAAAACAATACCCATATGGGCGTTTCGCTACCGGTCATTAATAGATTCTACTCATTTTTTTTTTAGAATATTCAAGAGTCTTATATCCTAGGCCAACAAGGCATACAGACAATACAAACTAAAAAAACAACTTTTATAAAAAAACACAGTTACCAGTAGTTCATTTCCTTTTGAAGAGTCAGATAACGAATAATCTTCGAAATATCATAAAATATTTTTATCTGACGGAATCAAGCACAACTAAATCAGATTAATATAAAAAATAATCCAAATAAAAAATTTTCATGTTAATTTGAAAAATTTTTTTTGCATAAAGTTGGTATAGCAGAAGTATCAAATAAAATGGACTACTTTTTTCACCGCTTTTACAATCCACAATAATTTTCCATGCACAGAAGATTAAATATTTACGAAAATTCTGACTTTTCTTGTTTAAGCCTATAATTTACATTCAAAGGAGCAGCATAAAGAAAAAAATCTATTCAAAAGCGAAAAAATCTGATGAGAATAAATTTCTAAAATTTGACTTCTATTTCCTTTTCTATTTCTTCTTAGCTTTCCTCTTTTTTCTATACAAAAAAATTACTGCTTAGATATTGCTTAATTAGCAACGGAGAAAACAAGACTAATTCACTTTAATTAAGGTATGGAAAAATCAAGAATTTTTTCTACCTACTAAATTACATTTGTTTCATGCTAAATGAAACTTAGCAATAAAATTCGCTGCGTCACTACTCGTAAAGTTCCTTTTTGCGAAGACCCATATGTTTGTATTGTGTTAAAATACAAAGAAGTGTTAATAGAAATTAATTGCACTACACACGTTAACGTGTATATAAAATCACCAGTAAGCATAGGCTGTAGCATTTACGTTAACAATTGATTTTATTTGGTATATTTTACACGTTCAACTGAAATGGATTAACGTAAAGGCTAAAAATTTTACGCCTTCGTAACTTTAAGGATTGAGTTAAAACCAAAGTACCACATGAAATACGTTTTAATCAATTGCTATAAATCAATCAACGCTTTAATATTGCCAGCTCTGCTGCCAGCACACATACTCTCCTGCTGCTTCCTATAGTAATGGCGTGAATTTGAAATTGGGCATATGTTGAGGCAAATTGACACAATTTCGAAACAAGCACTCTTGTAATAAAACACAAAAGCAAATGTTTGGAAAAGAACATGAAAACGGAATAACAGACATTCTTATTTATTGCCTCAAAATTATTAACAAAGAATTTTGTTACACATTATTTTTACCAGTAATGTTCAGTTGTGTACAAGCAAATAAATTCATACTGAACTTCGCTTATGCCTGCACAATCTTTTTCAACTCTTTTTTGCCATTTATTGTTTTTCAAAACTTGCTATTCTTAAACCAATGTAATTTTTATTTTTTTTTTTTTTTTGAGATTTATGTGTTTTTTTGTTATAGGTTTTCTTAAAACATATATAAAATTTTTTTGAGGTAAACCGAGTAAATATTTTATTTTGAAAACGAGCATACATACTATTGATTTTGATTAAGGAGTTTTAAAGTATTTTGCCTCAAACGCAAAAAAAAAACATAGTTGAGATAATTTGTTATCGTTAAATATATTAAATTATTTTTTTTATTTTTATGGTTAATAAAGTATTGCTAGAAACAACTTAAATTTGCTCAAATATAGAACTTAACATTACAAAAAGCATAATATTGTGATTAAGTACATATTACAACTATATTCTTTGTTTAGCGAGTAGGTTATTAAATAAAAACTTCCACAGAGGCATGATTTATTGCGTTATTATCTTTCTTTATTTTCTGTTACAAAAAATTTTTATAACACTTATTACAAAAAACGGTTCGAGTATTTAAAAGAACAAAAACTGATATACCTAGCAAAAAAATTAGACATTGTCTCAAGAAGTACTTGCTATATAATGACTTATTTCTGTGAGTGCCGAATTTTGTTACTCGCTAACTAAACACATTACATCAGTTCGCAAATAAAGAAAGAAGTAATTGAACTAGTTCTTTAAACTTAAGGAGAATACCTCAAAATACGTACTAATGATTATTATTATTTACTAAAATAATCGTTGTATAAATTTTCGGTCATTGAATATAAAAATCTCATGCCTTGTAAAATCTTTAGGTTGGTAATTTGATTAAGAAATATTTCGGCCAAAATTACTTTTTTCTACACTCGGTAACCTTTTCTTAAATTTTTTTCTAGTTAATGACAAAAATATAACATGAAATTGAAAGTATTTGATAGAAAAATATGAGCCCCATACATTGACTTCTTCTTGAATAGTAGCAGGCAAGCATTTAAAGAATGTAATGATTAGCTATAAAAGCAGTATCAAAATGGCCTGCATTAATTCATATACATATTCATTTGAAAGAATTAAACCCAGTAATTAATATCTATTCAGATTAAAATTTCAACTTGATATTTAGAACTTCAATTTTTATATTTAACCACAGCATAGATCCGAAATTTTAAAAAGTCTAACTAACAAAAGTTGCTAAATATTTTTTATATTTATAAATTTTTTTGAAACACCTAAGGCTTTAAAAGAGATTTTAATTTCTGGCTTTGAGATTTTAGAACTTGAGGGTTAAAAATGAGATTTTATTATGTGAGATTTTGACAGATTTCAATATTAAGTTGAATATCATATAATTTAGTAAAGATATTTGGCTAGGTCTTTAAAATATTACATTTCTTTAGGAAGCTAGCGATAATAAAAAAACAACAAATAAATAAATAAAAAGATAATAAACTAAATTTTTTTTTAAATAAAACTTTGCAGTAGCTAAACAGTGTTAAAATAACAAATCAAAATTGCAAGTCGTACTAAAATTAACATAACGCCGGTACTTTTCTTCGGTATCCTCTTAGGCAGCCTCAAAACTTCCAGAAAAATCAATTTAAAAACATATGTCCCAACTCTCTTCTTCTGCCGCCTTCTGATATTTTGTTTTTCTTAGTTTTGACATTTAGAAATGGGTGACTTATACTGATTATATATTATTTCTATCCAACTGTCCTATACATGTATATATCACAATATTTTAGACCATACCTCGTTCAATTAATTGAGAAGCAATCGCTTGTGTGCACAAAAAGGAAATAAATAAAACTCGCTATAATTTGCTTCAACAGAAATAATTGAATTGGTTATTTTGTTAGAAAATGTTTGTTTACTTTTACACTTTTTTCAAGTTTGGTAAAATTTCACATTCCTTATTAATGTTTCACATAATGTGTGGCTTGTGGTTGGAAAAACGAAGTAGCACCTCTCATTATTCCCTTATTAGCGTTTAAATGGTGTAATACAACCAACCTTTCTTTAATGTAGACACGAATCGAATATAATTCGGTGATATCAATAGTTTTAGATATAAATTTTAATTATTTTTTGAGACTTCCACATAATATTTGGTTAGTATTCTTTAATTAAATCTAAAGCATTCTGAAAACATATGAGCGATCGAAGGATATTTCCTTTCCTTTTTTAAGGACGTTGAATATCATAATTGGAATTATCATTGCCATATAAATTTCATTGGCCTTAATTGAAGTAATTTTAATGCCAAATAATTTTATTAGCATTAAATGCTAACGACTTTCTTGCAAATCATTATTGTATTTACTAATGGAAATTAAATTATAATGAAGTTCTTAAAGTGTTAATTATAATAAATAAAAAATTTTCATTTTTATGAAACTCAAATTAAAGCTTAAAAAACTGTGCATGAATCTAGAACATTGCAACAAAATAAAAACTTTAGGTAAAAAAACCCACTTAAAACCCAAAATAGATTTTGTTTTTTGTAACAAGAACACATAAGAATGTACTCCATATTGTATCGTTTTTTTTTCAAGAATGTTAAAAAATATACATTTCACCAAATGTTTGTAATAAGATGGCTTTTTTAATAATAAACTTATGTATATACTTTGAGATATTTACTTAGTGTACAAAGAACCGGAATGACTTCTAGTAATAGTAATCCTGGGAAACCATTTAAGTATTTGTATATTACAATGCTTTTTTAACATATTATTAATAAAAGCATTTAAAAAAAAACTATTACCAATTGTGAAAACAATAAAAAAACATAAGCCGGTTTTTAATATTAATGATATTAATGATGAAATGAATTAGCCTTTATAATTAATTACTTTCAAGTATGAAGGATGTGAATTGGGAAAGATGTTTACCGACATTGCGGGTGGGATGTCTTAACTTTTCTATGAAGGGACTAGCGAGACACCGCTGGAAGGTTTCCAATAGCAATAGATGATAAGCACGTTAACTATTCAGCTGTTTTTGTTTGAGAGCCGTAATTCTTTATAAGATATATTAAGATTTATTATACTAATAAATATACCGTAGCGGTCTTTTTTGCCGGTATACTAAACGTCATTTAGCGCCAGCGTAAGAAATAAATCAAATAGTAGTCAGATTTATAAAAATAATATAATTAAAAAATAAAAGTAATTGCCAAAATGCTAAAACGTTAATCAAGTAGGAGACTTATTAACATCACAATACTGTAAACCCTTAAATTTACTGAGATTGACTGTTTAAACATCATTTAACTTTCTCAATTTTCAATACAAAAGTATCTAGTTATAAGCATGAGTATTGTATTGTATTGTATTGTATTATAATGTATTGTATTATAGTGTATTGTATTGTATTGTATTGTATTGTATTGTATTGTATTGTATTGTATTGTATTGTATTGTACTGTACTGTATTGTATTGTATTGTATTGTATTGTATTGTATTGTATTGTATTGTATTGTATTGTATTGTATTGTATTGTATTGTATTGTATTGTATTGTATTGTATTGTAATGTATTGTAATGTATTGTATTGTATTGTATTGTATTGTATTGTATTGTATTGTATTGTATTGTATTGTATTGTATTGTATTGTATTGTATTATATTGTATTGTATTGTATTGTATTGTATTGTATTGTATTGTATTGTATTGTATTGTATTGTATTGTATTGTATTGTATTGTATTGTATTGTATTGTATTGTATTGTATTGTATTGTATTGTATTGTATTGTATTGTATTGTATTGTATTGTATTGTATTGTATTGTATTGTATTGTATTGTATTGTATTGTATTGCATTGTATTGTATTGTATTGTATTTTATTGTATAAAAAATTTGAAATTTCATTCAAAACCGAATATGCACAAAAATATCTTTAGAATATCAAAACTATACACACTCCGGGAAAAATTATATTTTATGTAAATATACTATATTCTGCAAAGCACTCTTACTTTTTTTTAACCAAAATTTAATAAAAATAGGAGAAACCACTTAATTGATTCTGAAGATAATTTGTTTTGTATTGTAAAAATATTTATCAACAAACTTTTAATTTAAAAAGAATATTCATTAAATTTAAAGATAAACACTTTAAGATTTCTTGATTAAAATAAAGTATTTGAAAAAACTTATATAATGTGTGAAAGTGTTAAAAATAAACAAGAACATGTGATGACTTATTCCCCTCAGTTGGCCTCCCAGAAATATATTAGTTAATGCTCAAAATCAAGTCTAAAAGGAAAGTTTTGTACTTGGGTATTAGTGGGTAATAAATTTATTCTCTTCCCATCATAAAGCACTTCAAGTCTGTGAAAAGTGCAAATAATATTATTTTGTTTAATCCTTCATTTTTAGTTCACCGCTATTTTGCATATTAAATTTAAAACAGGACAAGCAAGATTTATTGAATTAAAGACATATCAATATTTAAAGTGATTATATCATATCAAATGCAAGATGTAGCTGCGGTTTCGATACATATTGCATGCTCACCTAGCAAAAAATTAGACATAACTTAAAAATTTTGCCCATAATGGCTTACTGATGTGGTTGCCAATTTCTGCTATTCGCTCACAAAACATAAGTTCGCAAATAAAAGCAGTAGTTATACTCGTTATTTTCTGCAATTATCAACGTAAACAATTTTAAGTAATTGGCTATAAAAGTCTCAGGGCTGGGTAAAATCATTAGGTTGGTAATTAATTTAAGAAGTATTTCTGCTAAAATTGATTTATTCCACACTTGATTACCTTTTTTTAAATTTTTTGCTGACCATTGCTATGGTTTGTATCCCTTAGTTTTGATAGTAAGATATTTTTCAGCCCTGAACACTTTAAACATTTCCGGTATGAATAATATTAAGGATAACCTAATGACAAAGTGGTACATTTGGCGAGAAGGCGTTCAAAAATCCGTAACTTTTGATTGGATCGGAATTTTAATATGCGTTTTTTTTTTTCTTGGTAGGTGGGATTTTAAACTTTAATTCTTGATAAAAAGCATAGAAGTCGACCGACAAAAAAAATTACGAATGGTTTAATATTCGTTATCATTATTAATTGAAGTTGAGTATAACAGTCAAGTGATAAAACATTAAAAAAAAAAATTTTACGTATTAAAATTATTAATAGTTTTGTAAACTAAATCTTGTCAGGAAACGCTTAAAGCAATAAGGGTTGGACCTTTTTTTTAAACATCCCTTTGAAATAAAAAATTTTCAAATTCTCAAAAAGTTAACACTTTCTTAATAACAAAAAGTTTTAATGAAAAAATCCGATTTTAGTTAAAGTTTTATTAAGCAATTTTAGTAAATATATCTTTTAAATAGCATTGATTTTCATCTTCTAATAGTTGTTTATCCTCCTCTTCTAATTCGACTAAAGTAGTTTCCCATTTTTGTCGAATGTTGGACATACGAGTCAGAGATCGGTTTCGGTTGCGTTATTTTCGAGTCTACTTAAACAAGCACTTAGTTTTTTATGAGTCGAATCGTTTTTGTTCAAAAGCAAAAAACACTTGTTGAATAAACCGTTCGTTTAAAACATTCATTTTATGTACTCGCCATTTTGTGCGAACATGAATGTTCTGATAGTGTTGTTTAAGGTTTGAATCTATTTTTGCATCAAAGCCAACTTGTTGTTAGCGAAACAAGTGTTTTATTCAGTTGTAAATTAATTTTCCACTCGATGTTTTCTTCTCTTGTTGTTTTAACGTAAAAGTTAATTTTAGCTGCGTAATATAATTAACATTGATTGTTTTAAAGTTTTTAATTAATTTTTGTTAATCTTTTTTAATTAAGATTTTGTTATGTCCTTTTTGTAGTTTTAAAACTAATTTTTTCATGAAAATGTTACTTTTTTAATACATAATTTACATAAATAATTTTTTAGAAAATAAAGTCTGAAGATTAAAAAAAAACAAATTATATACCTACTTTGCATTTCATTATGTATATTTGGAGCAAAAATTATAAAAATATATATTTTTACATTTATGTACATGTGTAAATATGATGGTTTTTCTTATTGTTTTTATATTTTTCTGCATAGCGCTTTTTTACTTTCAAGTGGCTCGATTGTTTTGGGTAAAACTCCAATCAGATCATGTACAATAAAGACGTTGTGCAAAAAAATAACTTCTTGTTAACGAGACTTTTTTGTTCAATACAAATCTGTTCGAGTCTAATGTTGAAAATGATTTACACTTGTTGTTGCATTTTGTGTTTGTGTATAAAAAGCAACAAGTATTAAATTGATGTAATACTTGTTCGTGTTGTTCCTAAAATTCAACTACTGTGAATAAGACGGCTCGATAATACAAGTTGCAGGTCTCTGATACGAGTATGTAGATTTGAAGTACACAACAAAATGGTGATAAGGTCTTCATGAGTACAAACATGTATACATTTTTCTTTTGTTATGTTCGCGAGAAAATCTATAGTCTTTGTTCCTTTTTTATTGGGCTTCTTCAGACAGATCTCCTATTGATAGCAAATTATGTTTAAGATTTGTTCTCCAATATACAAAATTTTATGAACCATTGAAGACATTAAACTCCAAGATTATTTTTTATTGTAATGTGCAGCCGTTTTATTGGCGTAATCACTATCTTTTTTTTTATTTTTTTTTTTTTCATTTATTTGCGCTCGTAGTTTGTACGATTAAATTATTTTTATACCTTTCAGAAAAAATTGCTGTTAATTTGCTCTTTTAGAAGTTAAATCTTAATTTATTTATTTTGAAAAAAAAACCTAAATTAGTTTTTCAAGTTATTTTTTTCATAATAAAATTTTTGTTTTTTATTTTGAATATAAATATATCAAATATGAAGCCCAAAGAGGGTTATTTGAAGCTCGTAACAACTTTATTATTTTGAAATTAGTTTTGTTTAAAATCTCTAATTGTGTGTTATTATAAAAACGGTGAAACACATTTGAAAGAAATAAATGCGTGTAGCGATGACCAAAGAATAATAAAATTATTTTTTTAATTTATCATTCGGCACTGGTTTTTATGTTAGCTTTTAAGAAATCCTCAAGTTGTTAATACCTTTGCAAGCAAGAACAAAAATAAATAAATTTAGTAAAAACCAAATGTATATCTCTGATTGTAAATAATTTAAAAATCAATAGTTTTAACCAGCTTAAGCACCCTTTCATGAATAATGAATATTTATTGTTAATGTAAGCGTCAATTTCAAATATTCAATTTCAAGGAACACTTACGATATATTCGAAACTATTTAAAAAAAAACCTTTTAACCGACTTCAAAAAAGAAGCAGATTATCAATTTGTCTGAATGTATTTATTTGTTTGTGCCCGCAGATTTGGGTAAGTTCTAAGCCGATTTAAAAAATTTTATTTTATATAATTTGATATTCTCATGAAATATTTATATTTTAAGGATTCAAGCACGATTAAAGTAAGTTTATAATTTAAAACATTAAAGGGTATCCTAATTAAAAATACATATTTTTTACGTGTATTATAAACCGCAAAGGGCACTATATCAAAATTAAAAACTGCGCATTAATGTAGGTCCCAACAGCAGGAAGCAATACAAAAATAAATCTAAAAACTAAATGCTATCCCCATGAGTTACGTAAAATGACCTGTTTGGACCTATCTTCTGAACCGTTATAGACAAATCTTGAAAAGTAGATAGAATGTCGATTAGAATTACCGTTATAACAAAAAGTTAAAATACCTAAATATATTAATCAAATGGTTTCTAATAGTTTATTTAATTCAATGTTTATGACCGTATTTTTGAGCCAGTTGAAATTTACAAAGATCCTGTATTGCTAAGTACGCTATGGCAACAAGAATAAAATTCAGATTTGGTAATTAAAAGACATCCCAATAGATCATGTAATTTGGTGTATATGACTAATTTTTGAACCGTTGAAATTTACAAAGATCCTGTATTGCTAAGTACGCTATGGCAACAAGAATAAAATTCAGATTTGGTAATTAAAAGACATCCCAATAGATCATGTAATTTGGTGTATATGACTAATTTTTGAACCGTTATAGGCAGACAGCTGAAATTTACAAGGAACCTGTATCACTAAGTCGCAAGTATACAACTTGAACTTTGCAATTCAAGGGTGTTCTCAAAATTGGTGTAAGTTGATTTGTATGAATAAACTTTTGAAGCGTTACAGAAAGACAGCTAAACCTCTAAGTCCGGTATAAAACAAGAATATAATTTGAATTTAGAAACCGATTGACCTTTATTTTATCTGGTATAATAAGAAGTATAAATATTTAAAGTCATAAATTAAAGAGTGTTACAATAGTTTATGTAATTTGGTGTATGGGTCAAATCCTTGAACCGTAAACTGAAAATTACAAAGAACCTGTATTGCTAAGTCCGATATAACAACATGTATAATATTTGATTTTAGAAATTAGGGACACATGATTTTATATTTGTCTTTTTTAAGTTGTTTTTTTTTTTTTTTTTTTGTATGAATTAATAAACATGCAAACAAATTATAGATTTAAACTTTTAAGCAATACGTTCAAAACTTATTTTGACGTTGACTATTATTTATTGTCAAAGGCCTAATTGATACACATTTTCTATTTGTTTACAAAAGAAGAAAAATAGTGTTTTTACTACGTATAATCATTACTACAATATTACAATTTAAGCAAGTAACAATATTAAGTGCAAGCTTATTTTGAACACAAATAATGTGGTATTAGCGCGCTTTTACATGTAAATAAATGCAGGCGTAAACATTCACATACTTGTCAACTCCATTAGCGACTAATGAGCAATTGAATCACAAAAGTCCTCAACAATCACATGATACAGTTTTTGTGTTTACCAACAAGGCATGATAAATTTATAACAATATCAATTAAAAATGTACTTTTCAGTCATTTGTCTTAGTTTTGCTATATGTGTAGTTATTATTATTGTTTTTTGTTTTTGTACAAAATAATGAAGAAAAACTTATATGTATTTGATGTAACGAAATAATTATTTTGTTAAAACAGAAAACCAGTTTCGTAATGCCATATAGTTAGGTAGTAAAGAACAATAATTACAATAAATAGCGATTTTTCAAAGGGAACTGGTTTACATAAAAAATATTTAAAGTTTCTAACGCAGTTTTTTGTGTTAATTAGCAGGTATATTTGTGTTTTTTGATTTATACTCCTGGCGTATGTACTTTCGCAAATATTATTTTGCAGATATTTTGGAACAAACTAATTATACATTAAAAATATTATCTATATATTTATAATATTTTTTTAGTATGCAGTTGGCAGTAAAACCTATACTCGTAACATGGAATATTTAAAAAATATATGTACATAAAATAATTTTGTTAATTATTTATTTCAGTGCAACACAATTATACAAATATCAGAATACTAATAATGAAGTTTAAATTAAACAGATAAATTCTAAAATGTGAAATTAATGTCGAAACATTACAAAGATAAAATTTAAATCTGAGAAAAACAATAGGCGTTTTTGTGAACATCTAAAATGAAAATGATTAATAAAACAATAAATTCATTTATGCTAATAAATTTTTAGTATTACTGATTATAATGTTATTGTTGGGTGAGATTGTAAAATTACACGGAGAAAAATGTACAAGCACTGAAGGAAGGAGGATGAATGTCATGTCATAATGTAGGCTGGCTGCCATTTTGCTAGAAATGGAAGACAATAAAAAAAATAAAGATATTACAAAGCTTTTGGGTAGTCTGTGAGTAGATATTTCAAGGAACGTCAACTTTTACCAGAGGAGTTTAATAGAAATTTTCACTTGAAGCCTTATTCTTTATTACTTATACTTTGATTCACGTAAAAATATATGTATGCAATAAACGGGTTATTCATTACAAATTCTCAGTACAAGATAAGGGTTATTTCTCGATGTTTTTTTTATGGCAATTTTATTCAAAGCAATCGTAAGATATTTAAAGGAACATGTTGTTGTATCACACATACGCTGTCTCTAAATGTTTTATTTCGTAATAAATGAATAATTCTGAAGAATTATCTTTATAACTGAACACCTCAGCTTATCAACTTGACGGCATTTTTTAGTGAATTATTATCTAATAACAGTCCGATTTACTCTGAAGATGGTGTACAAAACGATTTTGTACATAGAAAGAAATTTATCTTATCTTCAAAGTCAATTTTTAATGAATATGTTAAGATTGTTTTATCTCACAGTTTCTGACATATCAATGTAAATTGTGTTCCTTAAAATAAAATAAAAGTGAAAACTCATATATCAAATGATGTATCTTATATAATGCACATATTATGTTGCTTATATTTATTTCTGATTCCATTAAAAAGTAAATTACTATATGCAGATCTCTTACTTCAATCTATTTATAAGATAATATATTTTATGTATTCAATTGTGTTTCACAAAACAATCAAAAAAGATATGTAATCCAAAAGCGTAGCAAAACAAATGTTTTATTTATTTATAAATATTATGTTCTTCGTCGACAAATCATGTGTTGACAAATCTATTTTAGTTAATCTTGAATAACTTATTGAAATCCATAGTATGTAAAAAATAAGTGGGGATAAAAATATAAATTATGCTATGAATATATACTAATATCAATCATGATAACAAAATATATATGACAGTATTTATTTTGTAACTAATATGAAAGATCACTTAAGCTAACTATAAACAACATATTTTTTACGTCTCACTCTTTAACTGTGTGGGCTATATGTAATTATGTATGTGTGTGTGTTAGTATTTTATAGAAGACTTATAATATTTGGTCACAATCGTAAATGAACATTTACATCTAACATACTTATTATTTGTTTACAACAGCTGATCTGTTCGCAAATTTAATTAAAATTGTTTTTTGTTAAAAATGATTATTTTAAAAATGGATCCAAAAACTAAAACAATTAAATTTTGTAGTATTATTTCAATAAACAACAAATAATAAAAGACGAAGAATTGAAAATCCTTTTCAATTAGTTTAATTTTTTCACAACAGATATCTAAGTCGATTGGTTTCAAATGGCTTGTTGCCATCTTAAAATATTTTTGTGTACGTTAGGAAGTACTAAAGACTTCTTAATTTTAGTTATTTTTCTCTAAATATGAAGAAGATCAGTTTGCATTGAATAATGACACAGCATTAACATAATTGTTATCAAATAGTTAAAAGCAATTTCAGATTTAGGTCATATAAAATATTACCTTTAGCCGGCTTATGCTACCGCCAATGGTCACCGCCATTGATTTTTTTCATACGGCATAGGTTTTTGGCAATGCTTTTCAGAATTATAAAACCCCAGATGCCAGTTGGTTTTTCAGATCAAAATAGAACACGTTCTAAACAAAATTTTGTCAGATGACTTTTAACATGTATTTTACAGAAGCAATGTTTTAACAGCATGTCAGACATGTTAGATGTAAAAAATATTTGGTGTATAGGTAGCTTTATTTAACAAAATTTATTGCAAGAAAAAAACATTCGATACTACATATATCTTTTTACAGCGAACTAATTAATAAAATTTTATTATACCCTTTACCACAAAAAGTGGAAAAAAGGTAAACCTAAATTTGTCATTCCGCTTATAATTTCTGCAATATTATTATCCGACGCCATAAAGTATATACACTTTTTCTGAGTCCTTAAGCATAGCGAAGTCGATTGTGCGATGTCCGTCTGTCCGTCCGTGTATCTGTTGAAATCAACTTTGCCAAGACACTAAAAGATCTACAGAAAACTAAAATACGCCAATATGTCAATTTTCATATATGGTAAAGAGTTTTCTTTGCTTTGAAATGAAATCACTGAAATTGATTCTTAATTTAGTTCCTATGGTCATTTCGCTCAACTCCAAAGTCCACACACAACCAAAAGTTTGTTATTTTTTTTTTTTCATAAATCGCGCCTTATGTATTCGTTCTTGGCTATTTATGAAGAGTTAAATAAAGGAAGTTATGGGCTTTTCCTGACCACGTAAAACCAAATTAATATAACTTGATTATGAGTATTTCTTGTATTCTTATTTAGAACATTAATTGGTTAAATTCACAAGTTCATTTATACTTTAATATAAAAAATTAAAAAAATAAGTTAATATTACAAACTTTAGTACTGGTTTTTAAAGAAAAATTAGATACTAGAATTATTTTCTAAACCGCTAAACTGTCATCAACATTCTTTGCTTAAATTAGGTTGAAAGCGTTGTAATCATTATCAATTTTACCAGCTATTTTAACAAATCAAAATACAAGGAATAACTCATAATCAATCATAATGAAACCAAATTTTTTTTTTCGTTGTTTCCTTTACTAAGCCTCACATATACTTGAGCTTGCACTTTATTAACCGTTACTTTAGCAACGAGGGCAATTTTATTTAAATTTCTAATGCTTTTTTGGAACAGCATGTTTCATTATTGTTAAAAATTACCATTTGGTCTTAATTGCAATGTGTTTGTGTGAAAGTAGAGTTTTTTTTTAATACTAATGTCCTAATTTTTATATTTATGCTGTTTTTTGTAAAGATTGACCATCTTTTAGAGCAAGTTGTTTTCAGAGTTGATATATTACCAGTATCAGTTTTCAGGACTTTTGCTATTTCTTCCATGTTTTTTAATACTAAAGCGATTTCTTACCATTTTTTGTCTACAAGAAATATTTTCTTGGCATAAGTTTTTTTTCTTGCTTAAAGAGAAAGAAAAGAAAATTGATTGGATTTATTTTTTTAATAGTAAAACAAATTATTAACTATTAGATTCTTTTCTCTGTGCATTTATATAAATCACTGTTTTTTGACCTTTATAATTATTATTTTTTTTAAATTTATTAAAATAAAAAAATTTCTTATTTGTTTAATATTTCGCTACACCATAATTATAATTTTAATTTATATTTGAAAAAATATTATTTAAATAATTTTGTTTCCTGTTTCGAGAGGATGCATCACTATGGTGTGGATTGATATTAAAGAAATAAAACATAATAAACAATATTTTAATTGTGAAAACTAACCTTGTGTTTAAAAAATTAGAAAAGAAATTTGTGCATTTTTGTTACTGTTCATTTTTTATCTCGCTTAGATTCTTGGGTTTGTCAATTACAAATTTCAATACATTACGGGTGCAATTACATATTTACATGATGTCTGTATATTCCAAAAATTTTACGGAATTATATTTGCAGTAGCTGTTTATTGTTAAAAACCTATAATCGCGAAAAGGAACAACAACAAAAAAAACTTACCAGATATCTTCATAGACACACTGACAGCATTATGAGACATTTTGATGGTATTTGTAAAAATCCTTTTTTTAATTATAATTAATTTTAGTTCTTCGGCTATTTAATTTCTAAGAATTTTTAGAAAGGTTAATTATTTACAAATGTATTCGAATATTTTTCAAAGAAAACAAAAAAAAAAAAAAAAAAAAAAAAAATAGAAACTAGAAACTAGAAACTAGCAGAATGTAATGCAGTATTTTATGGATCGCTAAATCCTTCAACAGCATTCTTTGCATCTTTGTGTACAATTTAAGCATCATTTATTTAATCAACTTATCGATATTAATTTGGACAAACGAAGGCCACACACTACTCACCTTGTGCATTTGTAAATTTAAATTTATTTATAAATCATGATTTGGCAAACAATTAACGGAAAAACTTTTTTAATATGATGGCAAGCTTCTGCAACTGTCGTTGCCATTTCTTGCTCTTTTTGGAATAACCAGAAACAAAAAATAAAATTACAACCAAAGAAATAGGTGCATTTATAAAAATATGAGTTTATCATCCATGTAAAGTTAATCTAAATCAGTATACATTTTCGATAACCTTACTTAAATAAACTAGAGTAAATGAAAAAATAAAATTGTAGTAAATAAACATCAAGTAAGATTTAGAAAAAATTAATATCACAAATTCATTTATTGTGTCAGAAAGATTTTAAAGGCATTTAACATAAGAGCCAAAATAAGGACATAAAATTAATTTCCTCTGCATATCTGGGAATTCAGTTTATCTTACAAATATTTTCAGTCTGAATAAATTGAATGCAATAAAAACTCATTTAAAAAAAGGTTCTAAAAAAACTTATTGCTAGAGATAAATCCAAACGGCACTTATCTACAAACGATTGCATACGAAATTGATGTCCCTTTTCTAGTGCTACATGTAATTTTCATTAGTGAAGTCAAGTTTGTATATTTGTCATATATTTGTGTTTTGCTACTCACACACTCAAAATTAGTTTTGACTTCGTTTCTCTTTTTGTACGTTTTTGATCAACAAGAAATTTTCAATTGCACACACACTTTTGCATACAAAAGAATACCAGTTAGAAGAACATCATAAATTGACAGAAAATACAAAGAATAATTAAGTGGCCTATTTCTTGGTGCACACTCGGTGCACTTTGAATAATACGATTTCATAGAAAATATAGCAAAAAATATAAAAAAAAAAAATGTTTAAGAATAAATATCACACTACCAGGGTACTTTTTACGATACCTTGGCCAAACCTTTTGGTAAAGACTATTGTCGTTGGCTGTTTGGTACGGTTGGCCAGATATTTCGATGTAACAACATCATTATGTAGTCTCGTTTAAATAGTGCTTTGGGTAAAGTTTGAACTTGTTAGAGATTGTTAAATTAATACTTATGAGCAAAAAGAAATGCAAAAAATAATTGGTTTAGCAGAACAAAATACAATGTGCAACCTTGAGCATTCACTTGAGCTATTGGACTGAGTTGAAGAAAAAAAAACTAAGATTTTGGACATAAACTGAAAACACATCCCAATCCCCTAGAAATTAAATAATCTTTGTTGTTTTATTAAACTAAAATTTCAACAATGCAATTTTGAGCAAATATGTAGTTCCAATAATATTTGAAAAATCTAGAAATGTGTTCAGTTTTTTTCTATTTAAAGTTTTAGTAGAATTATATGTTAAATTCCATTTTTTACAATATCGTTATTAACAACCATGTTAACTTTGAACATTTTTATTATGTAAGGCTAAATAAAACAATTATGAGTGCAATATTCTGCCGTGAAAGATCTTATATTCCCTTCTAAAAAGAATTTGTTACATATTTTCTTAAACTGTAGTTTTTTTGCGAGAATATGTATATTTTTGTTATAATAAAGATATTTTGGGCAAACTTGATTCGTTTATTTGCCATCTAAAAGTCTGCTCTGTACTCTCCATTTTAAAAGAATTTATTGAAATATTAGTGAGAAAACAAAATTCTTAGTAAGCCGAACTTTCACTTAAAGGAATGTCCTCAATATATCAGATATCAGATGGTTGCCAGCTTTACTTGAGCAATGACTCGGTAGGGTTAATGTGTTTTATTTTATTTTTTTGTTTGTTTGTGAAAGTGGAACTTTTTAGAAAAGTTTTAAGCTATAAATATTTTGTAGTTATTTTTTACACATTTTCGTTTTTTAATGAAATTAAAATTTTTAATTGCAAATTAAATTTTTTTATAAAAATTAATCTTTTTGATGAACTTTTCCTAAAAATGAACATTTTTGTGAAATTGTAAATGTTTAGGGATAATAAAAGTCTTTGTTAATCTACATTTTTTTTTTTGCCTATATTTCGATTTTAAATGAATTTTCGATTTTTTTTTGCAGAAAAACTTTTTAGCAAATTATATAATTTTTAGTGAAAAGTTGGTAAAAACGTAACATTTCGGGTTATTTATATTCGTACTACTTTTTAATTTATAGTTTTTTTCTCCTAAAATTTCGAATTTTAAGACAATAACGCATAACACGGCATTTACCCATAAGAAGCACAATTGAATATAAAAAACGAATGGAAAATAGAGGTGCTCGCCGTTGTTGTACATATCGCCACCATATTTGGCTGATGCTGCTAAATTTCAATAGTACGTCTTGCGAAACCTTGTCTGTGAAAATGGTGGTCATAAAATTTCTGTAGCTCATTCAGATATGTTGCAAAACTGATTTAAAACCCGATTACAGACGGACAGGCAGCCATCGCTAAAGCAACTCAAGAGAATATATAAGAGTATATACGAGCTTGGAAATGAATATTGTAAAAATCCAAATGGAATGACTCATGTATACAAATAAACCCTTTAAACCTGTGAAGGGTATAAAATTGTATTTTTATATTTGGAATGAAAAAAAGTAGCAATATATAAAAATTTGGTCAGATAAAATGTTGTTGTTTTTCAAGTACATACGTACTGAGTGTAACACTTAATTCTACACATTGTTTAACAACAAGAATAACAATTTATGGTTATCTCTGGCTGCTTAAGGATAAAAGGTATTTATAAACATTTGTTTATTATCTCTTGTATTTTTACTCATCGTTACTTCAATTTAAAAATGTGTCACGTTTAAGCCATTCAATCTGTCGTGAAATTTCTCTGACACAGCAATTCTTTGCAATATATTATAACTATCCTTTTGCTCTTAGGTTTTACTTTTTGCTGGCTTCTGTTTTGGTGATAAGTTTAATCAACATTTATGTTTCAGGTGCAAGATTTTACAGTTTTCTTTGTCATAAGGCAGAAAAAGCATATGATTATGGTCATTTCGATAACCCTTAATTTTATTATAACATAGATTCTTGATATAAATTCAAAATTTAAATTGAATTGAATAAACGAGATTTGCATTTTTTAAAGAAGGACAAAGTCAGCAAAAATTAAATGTTTTAGAACAAGTATCAGCATATTGGAACTATAAGAAGTTCTACCTAATTTTTTTTTATGTTGTAACAATAGTAAGCAACTTGTGGTATGGAATCTTTTTGACTGCAACTTAAGATATGATTTGGTTAAAATTTATATAAAAATTCTCAAATTGGTATAATTAGAATTATACAAAAGTAAATATTTTTCTAACATTAAAGAATTAAGATGCCACCCCACGGTGTGGCGAAATAATGAAGGAAAAAATAAAAACTAACAAACAATATTTTTATTTTAAAACTGACCTATTGCTTGTTTTATTATAAAATATAATAAGGTTTTTCGAACAATTTTTTTTCAACTCTCTTTCGATCCAGAACTTACTTAGAAAATTAAACATTCAAAGCAAAGAATAATTTAAAATAAATATACATGTTACAATTCTTAGAATTTAAGACAAACAAAACAAGGCCACAATTTTTTTTTTTTCAACTTATAATCTTTAACCGGTGACCAGTGCAAGGGATTAGTTCTAAAACGTAAATTGTGTCAGTTTTAGCGAGCTAAAATATTATATGTATTGAATACTTTGTAAAAAGCATGGCTTAAAATTTTCTCAACATAAACATTAGTTTTGAAGGATTTAGAAAGGTAGCAATTTCTAAAAGATATAGCTAGGCAGCTTAAAACGTCACTGATTTCTTGTTTGGTACGCAGAAATGGCAGATAAAGTATTCGCAAAAATTGCATCCTGTACTCCATTTTTATCCTACACTAGAATTATCTTTAGATTTCATATTCATATCTGTTTCACTTCAGTGGTGTTACTAACGTCAATATTTTTTCTTCGTTTTTTTCGTTAATATTATTAATTATTTGCAAGTACCTCATTTTACCTTTTAGTATGCCTTTATTTTCAATTCACGTTAACGTGTTAAACCAGGCTTATTCCTTTTAAGCAGCAAATAATATTTGTTGATTGCATGTCAGAAAAGTAATGATGGTATTCTTTTATTTGAAAGATGCTTGATTAATCTTTTTGTCATCATTCTTTTCATAGAAATCTCAATACAATCCACAACAAAAAACACTAAGATTTTTTTTTTTTTTTGAGACATTAAAGCAAAGCAAATGGACAGAAAATGCCTCCTCTAGTTGTCTGATTAATATTTAGCAGAACAAAAATAGGATTAATAAGCTAAAAAAAATCATAAAACGGCGGATCATTGCTTGTAAATAATAAATCTTTGAAACACCCAGAACTTACCTATTTTAAGTAAGTTTTTATTAAGATTTTAATTTCTTGTTACCTGAAATCTCTTTCAGCGATCAACCTTAATAAAACAGTCATACTTCAGATACATTTAGGCATGTTCTGATTTCAAAACGAAATTTTTTTATATATTTTTCAAAGAGTTCTTTCTGGAAATTATTTTTTTTAGGAAAATGCCTTGAGAAACATGAAAGTGAAAACTCGTGTTGAATTCAGAACATGCAAGAAACATTGACAAAATGCATAAAATTCTTACGAAGTTTACGCTCGTAGGTTCGTTTAATCCGCTTTAAGGGACCTACCATTCTGGTATAAAAGTTCAGTCAAATATGTTAACTTAACTTAATAAGAAAATTTTTAGGTAGATCTTAACATATAAACTAAGGTTGTAGTATATTAAATATTTTACACAAGCGGAAGTTGCACCTTTTTGAGTTATATTCTCTTTTCTGATAGGCTTTTACTCAAATTTTCAATTAATTCAGTTATCCATTTTATTAAAAATTGTTTTCCTCCCTTTTAATTAAATATATAATTGATAAAATTTGTTGCTTAAAAAGTTTGTGTTTATTTCTCATTTAAATATATAATTGATATAAAATAAAATTTCAGTCTAAAGTAAGACGTGACCTTAAAAAGGTGAAGAGCTTTTTTCTCAAGTCATAAAAATTTAAATATTAATATCCCAATTTTGTTTGTATTATTAATATATCGAAAGCTTGGTGTATATGTATGTTTTATATTAAGAATTATCAAAAATTTAAGCTAACCAATTTATGTCGATTGCATTAATTCTTCTGAAAATAATGACATATAAAAAACTAAATAAAACAGGTAAGACCGCTATATTCGGCTATGTCGAATCTAATAGGCCCTTCACCATATATGTTAATATGTAAATCTAGTTATGTGATGGAAAAAAAGCAAAAAAGAAAAACAAACAAATATTGGGGTGAAAGAGAATTAAAAGATAACAAAAAACAGCTACTATATGTAATTTAATATAAAAATTCGGTTCGTAAAGGGTTACACATTAAAAAAAATTTTAATTTCCTGAAAGATATCTTCAAAAGCTTTGAATTAGTACTGATATTGATATCTTAAAAATATGATTCACAATCGTACTTTTCTATAAAAAGTTTTTAGGGCCATAACTCGGAAAATATAGGCGACCACCAATTTTTTAACTTAATGTTATTCTTACTCTTTAATTCTCCATCGCTCCATATATATGTTAAGTTAAGAGGTAGGAGTACATTGGTTGTAGTTTATAAAACGAGTGGCTTAAATTAGAAGAAAATGTCAAGAGGCAATGAAACTGGGCACATATGCGTTTTTTTATTTGAATCAAGAAAATATATATAATTAAATTTTAACCTAAGACATTATTTTTTAGCACATAGGATTTTTGAACATTCAGAATCATTTGTATGAAATTTCAAAATTAGGGGTCTATTTTTACGCCCACTTTCTATACAACTTATATTGAAAAAGTGGCATAAATATTATGGCTGATGAATGAGCTCCTGAAAACATAAAGAATAAACTTCAGATATTCTGTAACCTATGTAAGGTGTGGTGCTTTGCCCGCTGCCATTCTTGCAGATATCCAATAGCAACATTTTCGAAACTGTGTCTGCTGAGTTTGCCCAAATGATTTCGACTTTAAACGTATTAAGCAATAAACTGAATAGTTAGGAAATGCAAAAAACTTGAACAAAAAGAGTTAAAGCGAATAAGACATTTTATAAAAAAAAAAAAATGATTTAAAATAATATGAGGAAGAGTGTGTAGGGTCGTGAAATATTTAATGATGGTGAACGCAAAAACTGCAGTTAACAAAAGCAAATTGCTATGCAAGTAAAATCACTAAACAAAAACTGCCATTAAATATTTTTCTTAAGCTTTGGATAGAAAAATTGGTTAAAAGAAATAATGGTGCTATATTGGGCTGTGACCTTTACCAAATCAAAGTTGTATTCATTTTCTTAAAATATAGTTTTTTGTTGTTGTTAATTTGTTGTCTTTGGGCCTGCTCTTTCATTATCCTTAGTAAAGCATCTATTGAACTATAAGCACAAAAGGCAAGGCTCAGAAAGCAGATATTTTACGCAAAGAAATGTTTTGATGATGTTATATATTTCGTTTTTACATAATGCGTGTGTGTTTTTCTTTTATTTTGGAAATTTGGGTTATTTTTAAATACTCTTTTTTTCAGTTAATTTTTGTGTATTTTTAGTTTTAGTAAGATTTTAAATATTTGATTGCAAGTATAATATTTTTGGAAAAAAAAATATATTTGGTGAAATTACAGCAAAAAAAATATTTTGGTGAAATATTGAAACTTCAAATTTTAACTTGTTTGGGATTTTTTCTGCTTAATTTTTGGTTTATAACGAAATTTTAAATCTTTTGTTGCAAACTCTAGTTTTACCAAAGCTGAACTTTTTTGGTTAAATGTTATTGAAAATATATTATTTTAGTCAAATTTAAATGGCTTAAGGATATTTACAAAAGCTAAAAATTACATTAACCACCAAAGGACAAATTATCTAAAAAATTTTAGAAAATAGTGTCACTATTTGCGGAAATATGTTGCAAATATGTTGTATAAGGATCATATTGGGATCGAAAACAAATGTAATAGAAATTACAAATAAAACGGATTATAAATTTTAAGGTATAAGATTTGAAATTTTAAAAGAACATTTAAAAAATATCTTTTAATTTACAAAAACATTTATGCCAAAAAATAACTATAACTTTTAATATCCTCAAATTGCACATATTCACTAAATCTCTACGTACACATTATTATTGTTTAAAATTACTAAAATATATATATATATATATATATATATATATATATATATATATATATATATATATATATATATATATTTATATATATATATATATATATATATATATATATTTTTTTTTTTTGCTTAAGTCTAAAATAAGTAAATTTTGTAATTTTAACAATTTTTCTACGATATAATTTGATGATGACAAAAAAAAAAAAAACGAATGAGATAAAAAAACAAATGCACCAGACAAGTTATAAGGAGAACAGTGAAAAAATACTTTAGTGTGTGTGTCGACATTATCCAACGAAATTAATGTTTATATTTATTCTCCTCTTGATTTTATTTACAAAATTATTTGGTTTAATAGATGATCTTTACAATGTACACAACCTAATGTGGAAGGGTACGAAAAATGCTGATGAAGGATGTAGCGGTCCAGAAATTCTGCTGGTGTCTATTTTTTCTTGTATTCATTATAAACGTACGCATACATATGTAAACTAATTTTTCTTTCCAAAAACGGTTTTTTAAACTAAAAAACTGAAACAAATAAATAAATTTTAATTCGTTTATGTCCACAGTTAAACTCCAAATTTCGTAAAAATTTATTTAAAACAAAACGTAATTTATGCTTTTCGATAAAAAATTTATTGATTATTTTATATATATTTTGTGTTATAGTTATGTTTCATATAAGTAAAATTTACTTTTTTTTCTTGTGTAGTGCGTACGATATTTTTGAATGGATGACTGCCATTTTATTTGCATTACGTATACGTAGCAGCGTCTAGTGTTAATGGCTATGCGTCAATAAAACAAAATCTGCAGAAAAGTGATACGAAATTTTTAACAATAAAACATAAATATCAGGCATGTCACAAAACACAATTCCGATCGAGAGTGCTTTCAATTCCGCAAATTGGTTCTTCAGAAAACGATTTTTTTTCGGATTGAAACCACTTTCATATTTCAAAGTGGAATTTAATTTCCGTGAAATTTTGTTATTTGCGTATCTTAAATATATTCATATTATATGTTCTACTTAGATTAGCCTTGTTGTTAAGTTCGATGTGCAAAGTATTCTCATACTTAAATTGAATAGTGGAGATTCAATAATTTTGAGAAATAAACAAAATCGATCGGAATCTTAAGAAGGTAAAACAAAATCGATCGGAATTGTTAATACGGAAATAAAACCATTCCGATCGGAATGTGTGACATGCCTGTATATTTACTTAATATTTATTACATATATGGTAAAATCGAATTAAATATTTAGAGTTATGAAAGCGTGTAGCCTAAAATTTATGCCGTAAAAACCACAATATTATGGTATATAACAAAAAATTACTGAGATATGCATAATGTGCGTTACAAATACATACGTAATTGTATGTGGTGGTTGTTATCAGTTTTTTAAATGAGCTTTTGGGTACTACTGGAGAATCTACTTTACTTTTGTTGAAAATTTACTATCTTTTCTGTTTTTTTTTTTTTTTTTAGTTTTTTATTAAACTTTTTTAAATATTTGCTTTTTTAACAATAAGAATCTAATCATTTAAATACTTTTAAATATTTTGCATACCGATTATGAACTTTTTATAAGACCTTTCCCTCTTTATTCTGTTATGCTATTAAGTCTCTTTATAAATTTTGTTTCTTAAAACAGCCGCAATGTTAAAATTTTCGGATATTTTGCTAATTTCCGTATAGTTCAATTTAATGATAAAGTTTATTCTAAAGTTAAAACACATCTTTTACCCTATATAAATTAATGCACGGTTAACAGTAGAGTATATTTTGTCATTAAATACAAAGAGCTTTAAAAGAGAATTAATCCTGAACTAGCTTAAGAGAACAGAGTGCTAAAAGCGTTTTCTTCAAAAAAAAAAAAAATATGCTAAGTTAAAAAAGCTATCTTTTAATTACTGAGGATAAATACTTCTTTTAGTAATGTAAGTGTATTATTTTTAGCATCACTGCAGCAAAATTTGTTTTATGTTTTGCTTATATCATTAATTCCGTCAACTATATAATTTATAAGATTGGACTAATAATGACGTATATTAGACTAAACTATAAGCTTCTTGTTATTACCGGTATGCTTACTCAAGTTTGAATATTATTTTAAATATGAACTTAACATATAACTTATCAAAAACTTAATAAATTGAGGTTACCTATTTTGAAAATTTTCCAAGAATAAACCGTCTTTTTAAACCGACATTAGGTATTCAATGAACATGTTTAGATTTTTTTCTTTGATAATGTTAACTTGAAAGAAACTACGACATATTTGATGTTAAATAAATATCTGAAAAAATTGTTAATTAACGAAGTTCTAAATAAAATCTAAAATCTTATGTTAATATTATCTGCTTTTGGATTAAAAAAAGAATCCACTTTTTACTTGTCTAAGCATTATTCAGTTTAATTTGACTTAAACCTAAAATTGCAGATTTTAATATGAATGAAATAAAAAAAGAATGAATTCAGAACTGAGATTTTAAAATATTGTTTTATATGCAACAATTTTGTTCAGCTCTAAGGTCCTCTTATAATTAAAACAATATTTCTACTTATATTTTAATTATTTACTGCAATATTTCGGTTAACTTCGCTAACCATTCTCAGGGAAATATTCTACAACAATATTTTTTTTTTTAACAAATAATATAAATACGACTAAAACAATTAATAAATATATTATATATATTACTTGTTTTTTTTATCGTTTTTAACATCTCTGATGTCCAAAAATTACCTTGAATAATTAATCAAAGTGATAATTTTTTATTCACTGGCAGTGGTAAATTAAAAATATAGATATGCTTTTCCTGAGCAATCCATTTCACTTTCTATTTATTGATGAAACGTAGAATTCAAGAAAAAATGAAATTTTTATTGATTAAATGACAAACATTAATAAGGTATTTTCCTTTTATTCTATTATATTATACATTTTCTTTAAAAGTTCTTTAGAAGCAATCACATCCGTTCCAGTTATGTTCGCTTACATTTTCAAAATGCTACAAAGGTACACAAGAATCATATAAGAAGAAAAATCTGCAAGTTCGTATAACTTAAAATGGTGTTTTCCGCTTAGATTCATTTTATATTTTAATTTCAAAAAGACCTTGTAAAATCAGACTCTGGCTACCGTCTTATTTTTCTTATTTTCTTTGGCAAACGTCCGCATACATTTGTTAATAATTTTTTTTTTAATTTTTGAAATTAAAATAAAAAATGAACCCAAGCTGAAAAATTCAATTTTTGAGTCATTTAGTATTATATTCACAGTTCGAATCCTGATTGAAAAAAAAAAATTAAAAATTAAGTACAATCTTAAAAATCCAAATGTTTGAAAACATTATTTTGAGTTTTTGACAGCAGTAATTTACTTTTATCTGACATCAAATGTGTTGAGGTACCTTCAATGAAAGCTAGTTTTTCTGTTTATTATTTTGTTCACAAATGTTTGCCTGTTTATTAGCTGAATTATCTACTATTATATCTATTTTATGATGTACCTAAATTAATTTAATTGAATTGCTTTGAGCAAAACAATACACAGGAAATATAATACATACATCATACGAACATACATAAGTGTAGAAGCACGTAACTGACAAAATATAATATTGCATTTCTTTTAGTTTACAATCATTTTCGCATTCAGCATTTTTGGGGACAAAATTTGGATTTTTATTTAAATTCGACTAAAAATCTTCAGAAATTTGATCCTAAGAAAAAAAATTCAAAACAACGATGCAATCTTGGTTTATTTAAAATTATTTTATCAAAAGAACACATACAAACTTTCTTAATAATTTAGAATATTAGACTTTATCATTTTAGACTTAAAGCTAAAAATTTACTACCATCTAAGAGGAATTTTCTTAAGATTATAAAAATAACAAAAATCTCGCTAAGGTTTAATGCGGCAGTATTTAGGAAGAGACAATATGAAAATAATTTTCTTCTGTACATTTGATTAAAATTTCTCTATATTTTTAAATTGTTAACAAACTGGAAAAATTACCAACCTTACATTGGTCAAAAATGGGAAAGAAAAATATATGAAATAGAGCGAAAAAAGCCAACATGTTTTAAGTGCTTACTAAGATACATTTATTGGTTCACTGCACGGTATTTAAATTGAATGTTTTCCACATTAACGTCAACTGAAAAAAAAGATCTTGAAAATTTCATCAAATTAGTTTCTTTCTGTGTAGAAAGAAAATCGGTTACTACATGCTTAAAAGCATATGACATGTGATATACATTCTAGATTTCCTTAAAGTAAGTATTATTTTTAACAAGATACTGCTCATATAAATAATGTCAGTGTTGTTAAAGAATCAACTTCAAACGAAAATTTTCAACATTTTCGCCCAAACTAAACTTAATAAAAATTTTTAGTGGTAGTTTTTTCATAAGGTCAATTTTATGATTTAACAGAAAACCTTATAGCTGAAGTTAGTTTTAAATATTGTATTATCAACGAAAATACTATTAAGGGTTGTTATTAAATAAAAAAAATCATTTTAGCTTAATTCAGTTAAACTGTTTTAATCATTTAAAGAAAATTAAAATGTAAATTTTTTAGTCTTTTTCTGGAGAGGCACTTTAAAGTATTAAAAGAATTTTTTTTTAATTTTCAATTAAACTGAAAAAATGTGACTTACCATGGTAATAAAGCTGTAGCTGTAGATAAAATATTTAAAATCGCCTTTAGAAGGAAACTACGACTGTACCCGTCTAATACGCTAGCCATATCACCTGCCAAAACTTAAAGCATAAAAAATGTATGATATTTTTGTGGTTTAGTGTATAAAAGATTTAATAAAGTAAAATATCTCAATCGTCCTTTTTTAACATTCTAGTTTTCTGTTTAAAAAATGAGACCGACATAAACATTCTAGCAATACTTCCACATGACACTTTCTTATACACACATAAATTTACAGTGATTTTTTAATTGAATTATTGAGGACTGCTTAAGTATTAGTATTTACATAGCAGTTAACGCTAGGAAAATTTAAAAAAGTATTATTAGTGCAGTTTGTGTATTGGTATATGTATGTGTGAACAAATAATAGTTAATTTAACTCGTATGAATACAAGGTACCAAAGTGTTAAGAAATTTATAACGGCATAACTTTATTAACATTTAACACACCCATTAAAAATATGCAAGAATATAATGTACTTTTGGATGTTTGCCAAAAAAAGAAGGCCTGAAGAAATAATGGCGTCGACCACTCAAAGGGTCCGTCTAAAAATGTTTTTGATTTAACAAGTCTCTGTATCATAATAGCTATTTTTAACTTCATGATTGAAAACATACAAAAGGTGGAAAAGCGCCAAAGATCTAAATGCCTTTCAAAATTTCAGTCGTAAGTATACTGCAGCCTAAAAATGCCAAACAGAAATTTGCATAATTTTGCAGTTAAAATTTTATATTTAGTTTTGTTTTAAAAGGGACATATAAGGCCATCTACGATTAATGCAAATATTTAACACACAAATGAATGCTTTAATAATAATTGTACAGAATATTAAAAGAAAACTTTTAAAAAATTCTTTAATAAATTATTCGTTTGTTGAATTAACGACTTCAATGCTTTTCCTAGTGTATTTCAGTAAAAAGTGCTAAGGTCGAGTATGCCGAATCTTCAAAAGAAATTTGTTCCCACCATTAAATTTTTCCGTTTAAAAAAAGCGTCGAAAACAAGTTTTCAGCTTTCGTTTTTATTCCTGCAGTTGGTTGTCTTTACTACTTAGTACAAACTAGTAGAGACAAAGAATACAAAGAAAAATTAAAAAGAAGATATGGAATAGTTCTTGCAAATAAAAATGACTACAAAACACATTTTAGCTCTCTGTCTATTACAGTTTAAAAGTTTTGCAACAAACATCACATTACATTTAATATTGGGGCACGTAATTTTCAAAAAAAAAATTTTCTGCTTGTTGGATTAGGAGACTTAAAACTACAGCTCCTTGTAACATTCAATCGTCTGCCTAAAATTGTTCAACGGCTTGGCAATATACATCAAATTATATCAACGATAAGGGCTCCCATTAATTTCCAATAGAGGATCTTCGTTAATCTCCACCGCCATATAGGAGAGTATATATCGTCTGAATCATCCTTTAATTTTTTTTTACTTATTATTGCATTATTTCTTGCTATTGGAAGTACATTTTTTTAATGTTAAAGTGGTGCCTTTTATTGTACATATTATATATGAAGAACATGTTTGTTTTATAAGGAATACTATGAACTGTTTTCAAAACTCTAATAATCTGTAATCATAACCTTTCCAATCAAGTAAAAAGTTTCAAAATCGGTTAGGAAAAAACTAAGCTCTGCTGACACAAATACAATTAATTAGAAGAAATAAGACCAATCATGCCGATTTTCAATAGCGAAACTATAAATGATATAAAGGTATGTTTAGATTTTCTCTAGCTTATCTACTATCTTGTCAAAGTTGATTTCAACGCGAACAAGTAAGGACAGACGGGCACCGCTCAATCAACTTCGCTATGCATAAGAACTCGGAATATATACACTTTGTGTGATCGGAATTAGATGTTGTAGAAACTAAAATTGGAATGACAAACTTGGATATTACTTTTTTCTTCTTATGGCTAAGGGTATACAAATGTCGTAAAGCTTATAATATTTTAAAGTAAAGTTATTATGAGAATATAAAAAAAAACAGTTCGTGTGAACTGCACTGTTTGGAAAGAATAAGTGCAATTTAAAATTTCCATTTCTGTTAAATTAGCAAAAGAATATTAAAAGATTAATAAATATCAAAACAAATGATGAAAAACAAGTTGTCCCTGCAATTATATGTGAGATTTAAGCTAATTTTATTGTTCGCAATGTATTTAAGCGGTAATAAAGGAGTGTGCATTATTTTCATAAGAAGTTAATGCAGTGTAGTTATGAAAAATTAATAAGATTGTACAATTTTTGGTTTTTACAATCATGTTTTCTTTTTGTTCTATCAGAATTTGTCAAATCACAAGTGGGTCTTAGCAATCCATTTTATGATAGTGTACCGTTTTCTGAAAAATCACATTTCACCTAAGCCTAAATTAATTCGGCTATTAGACGGTTAAACTTTGCATGTGATCACGGTTTGATGACATGCCATCAAACTCTACACAGACGTAAAACTTACACATAGGGTAAAATTCGTGTTTGCCGGCAGATCTGGATGAATTTCAAAAACTTTTGATTTTGAAACTTTCTCTTTCGTCCAACCGCTCTCACATGTACAGTTTGAACGTCTAATAGCCACTTAAGAAATGTTTATATTCATGTTTAACATAATATCTTCAAAGTGCACTCAAGTATTTTCAAACAAAAATATTTGCTGAAAATATTAAAAAACCTGAAGGTGGCTTCAAAACTCTTGTCGCTCATTTAAACATATTAATTAGAAATTCTATTTAATTAAAGCTCAAATTTATTTTCCTTTAGAAGGCTTTTAAACTCTGTTGAAATTACCTGTCTCGGTGATTTTGAGAATTCTAATTCACAAATGTTCATTTTGTCGAACAATTTTTTCCATTTCCTTTGTAATGGAATAAACTTATTTTAGCATCCATGTATGTATGGCTTTGTGTTCAATTGTAAAGGAAGTGACAAATTGCAATTTTCAAAAGTTTTAGAAAAACGACAATGGAAAGAAAAATGTTAATGATTTTGGTTTATACTTTACTCGATTGCAAATAAAACAGAAAAATAGCGGATTTGAAATAAATGAATAGAAACTGTTTTTTTATAATCAAAGCCAAAGTGTTTGTATTATTTTTTTTTAGCAAATATTTAAAACTTCATTTGAACGATTTTATGGAAGTTATAATCGTTCTCAAAATGCAAAATTGTAATAAAATTACTTGAAATCCTTTCGATTGAAACACTATAAATCAGAACTAAAACAAAGAATATAAAAAAAGCCTAAGAAAGTTTAAGGAAAGCCCGTGAAACAACAACAGCAATTAGCAAGCACCTATATTTAGAGTCATTGAAGAATAAACAGATTTTCATAAATTTCAATTTAAATTAATAACGTTTTTTATCTTTGGTTTAATTTTCCCCAAAGTAAGGATATGCACCAAATTATTAACTTTGAATAAAAGAAATCTAATAAAAGAGATAATTCTTCATATTTTAATCCCTTTAATTATTTTTTATGTTTTTTTTTTATTGTTTTGTAATAAATGTTTGTTTATTAATTGCTGTTTTTCCTTTCAATTAAATGAACTTATCATTCATTCATCTGTATATCTTAAGGTTTTTTGTTTATAAAGGAATTTTGATTGCACCCAAAACCCTTTCTGTGCAGATCTAGCTGTATTTGCTCCAAAGACTTTTCCTTTACCGAACAGTGCCATTTCAAAAATTTACGCAATTAACAAGCTTCGCTACTGTAAAACTATGGAAAAACTCAAATTATTTAAGCTACGTGGTCATTAAGATTACAACTTCCAAACTGATACTGCCGCATAAGAATGAATTAGGGTTTTGATATGCTTTGATTTTCTTTTCAATCGCACAAAAATTCTTTTCAATTTTCCAATTAATCGTAATAAAAACCAGCCACGCAAATGTCTAAAAGCAACATATTTTGATTGTAATATATGGTTGTAAGAAAACATAGTATTGTTACATTTGATAACAATATAACTGGTCTTATTAAAGAAGTTACCATGTCATAATTTCACGCAATAACACTACGTTCAAAACTAAAGATTAAATAACTAATTATAAATATAAAAATATAATAAATAATAAAAATTTTCTAGAAGTAAAGGCTTTAATTATTTAAATGTGAAATTTACAATGTGAGTCGAAAGTATGAAATTCGGTGACTCCTTTTCGAGCTATTAGGGGGCGTCCCCTATTTCTGGATCATTCAACATTCAACAAATAATAAAATAAAATAAAATATTTGTTATTATTGATTTTGAAGGTCAGATTGAGGGATATGGTAGAAAAATTTTTTTAACATGGCTAAAAAACCTAAAAATATGGTTAAAAATCGTTATTTTTGATCGACATTAATGATTTAAATTACGTGAAATTTAAAAAAAAGTCTAAACATTCCATAAAAGAAAGTTAAGAGAGAAAAAAAACTAATACAGTCGAATAAAATTTTTTAAATAGCGCAGACTTAACTTTATCCATGGAGAATGAATAAATACCGATTTTTAAAAAGCTGGAGCAAATCTGACACTTCCAAATGTACTTTTGCACTCAGGCACTAACCCCTAATAGCTCGAAAAAGATTGATCGTATTTCATTTTTTTTTTAAGTCAAAAAGTATTATAGTGTAATTAACAATAAATAATATGTTAATATATATTTTTTTTTGTTTTCTTAATAAATTTTGATATTTTGAAAGAAAAATCTTTCTAATTAGCATATATAATGATATTCGTTGATACAATGAAGTGTATCAATAATATTGACTTTAATTTGATTAAAGCAGCTTAAATTAATTTGTCAAGCTGGAGTTGCAAAAATTGCACTAAATTAAAAAAGAAAACATAAATTAGTATTTGCAAAAAATAAACACTATTTGTAAGTTTATTTAACGTTTTTGCAAATATGCTTTATATAATTACGCAATTCCAGGGATATCAATCTGTTATTTACATATAACAAGCATAATTATTTTCTTCAAAATGTAAAATATATTGCTATTTCCATGTGTGCGTGTCTGTTGATGAATCTTTTGTATTTTGTATAAAAAAACCATTATACTGTAAAAAATTGTCGAAATATTTTCTGCCGGACTTTTATCAAACTGTCCGTTTACTAGGACCACATTTTTCTAAAATGTAAAAAAAAAACATTCCTACAATTAAAAAAAAATTAATAGCAAAAGCCATTTTTCAGGTTTTCCAATAAGAGCGGAACGATTTTTTAAAGAAATGTATAAACGGAAAATGATTTAATATTGTCTACCAAATTTAGTTTAAATTGAAGTGACTTTTTACTTTATATCGATTTTAAGGACATCGCTCAACTTAATTTGTTTGGTGTATAACTGTGACATCAGGAAAGTTCAGATGGAGAAGCCTATTTCAACCATCACATGGACTTGCTAATTATACGTAAAACTTTCTATGGTGATTTTGTATAAGTGACTATAAAATTAATTAAATAGAAAAAGCAGCACATGCTTTCAAGAGTAATCCTTACTTATTGTATCGTATTTTGTTAGTACATTTTTTATTTCAAGCCAAAATATTGAATTCATGCAACCAAACACCTGTTAATGTTATTTGATTTTTTTTTTATTTTCACTTCATATATTGTTTTAAATACTTTTTCTATTAACAGAATAATATCTTTATGTAGTTATTGTGGCTCTTTTTAATTTTTTTTTTCTTTTGCAAAAGCAAAAAGGTGAATTCACTTTACAAAGAATTCTGAAATTTATTTTCACTTCACTTATTTCGTAACATTTTTAAAAACGAATCCTATATCTTTAAAATTTTATGTATTTTCTTCCATTTCTTGCATACCAACCCTTAATGCAAACGTGGGGCGTAAAATACACATATTAAAATAATACATTTATTTGAATTTCTCATTTTTTGTATGGGCCTCTCGTGTTGTTTTTGAAGTTTATATACCTAAGAAAGAGTTTGTTGGCTTTTGTTAGATTTTGAATGAAGGTTTCCTACTGAGGTGGCTTAAGAAACCCTCGAAATACATTGTATTCTATTTAAAAAATTTTATGGGATACTAGCAACACATAAAGATATTATTATAAATATTCCTGGAATAATTTTCTTAATAGTTATTATTTCTTATTAGTTCTGACAAAGACTTACGTTTTTAAAATATTACCGTATCAAAACCTGATAAAGATTTAAAGTAAAATGTAGCAAATAATATTTCATTGCATATTTAATAAAGTGCAAAAATCATTCAGTTTAAGTATATTTACGTAAAATTTATTCACATACATTCAGGATGTTAAGAAAAAAAGTATAAAATATGACAGATGTTGTCATAAAGCCACAATAAAAGAAAAGCCACAAGATCCTTACAGTAAATCATAAAATCTATGTAATATCAAGAAATGAACTGAAATATTTAAATAATGTAAACATGCAAGTGAGAATGTTGTCCTAAATGACTATAAATTCATAGATATTTTACAGTACTTCACACATTTAACATGCACACTTAATTTTAATATTTAATGTTGAAAACAATGTTGGGTTTAAACTTACATATATGTGTTTCAACAACAATAAATATATTTTATGCAAGCATAATAAAACAAGTAAGAGAAATATTTGACTAGAAGTTGTCCAGTAAAAGTAGAAACACTTCCTGCAGCGACATCTTGCAACAATCACTTAAACATTTTTCAAATTAAAGTTTGTTCAAAGTTTTATTTTAAGGAATTTAAATAACTATGAGTGAGTTTAAAATTACTCTTTAATTAAGAATCGACACCTGTTTTTTGGTTGTTCATTTATAAATATATTATTGAAGCATTTTGCAAGCAAAGTAAAGGTACAAAAATAGACTTAGATAATTTTGCCTTTCAAAAAGGCGATGAGTCCAAGCACGCAAGCAGGGTGGCAAGCACATTTTGATAATTAAAATATGCCTTCTCATAGCTTCGATTAAAGCCCTCTTTAGCATTTATGGACCATTCTTGATGACAAATTTAATATGGAATCAGGCGAAATGGAAAGAAAACAATTTTAATGGAAAGTAATTATTTCCAAAGATCGTGTAACATAATATTGAACAGTTGACTTCGTTTAGCTTTAAAAAAACTTTTCGCAAGCTTAAGCTTTAAGTTGTAGCGTTGAAAAGTTAGTTCATTTTGTTTAATAGTTACAAAAATATGACTTCGAATTATATTAGTCTTTTGTTTTTTCATAACCTTTTAATAAATAAGTGTAAGATAAAATTATTTTTCTATTAAATATAATTTAAAGTATATATATATGAAACTAGAAAGACCGTAAGTACTTTAGTTCTTTTTTGTCCCATAGCCTATATTTAAAAATTTAGTTTTTGTGAACTGTAGTCTAAGTGACTTTTTGGCTACAGCGTTATTGATGCATTCTTTATTTTACACGCAGTGAAAATTACATATTTGTACAAACGTGTATGACTTAAGTCTTTTTCCTTTACACGAATAATAAAAAAAAACGATTAAGTCCGCTTTATTCAGCTTTGACGATTCGTATGTAATTTTAACCATATATGTAAAACCACATGTACCATACTGCAAAATTTACCATTGGATAGTTTAAATATAAATCGGCACAATAAATTTTTTTTTACCATAAAGTTTTCTGTTCTGAAAAAGCTTTTCTTTCCACAAATATACTATGCCATATTTGTTTCAAAATGCTAGAAGAGATAAAAGATCTCAGAGACCTACAGTAAGCAATCAGAGCGGATAACGGATAATGGAATCACAAATGAAAAATGAACAACATGGGATGTCATATGCACAAATAAGGCTAAAGAGCCCTTTGGGTGGCAAATGTTTTCTTTTTATTCAGGTTGTCTTATGTTTATACTTTGTTACAAGTTATGTCACTTTATTGATACCTCTTTCCTTAAAAATTCCTTAGTTTCGAAAAAGACCCCAACCAAAATAAGTCTTCAAAAGTATTTATTAATAGGAAGTAAGAGTTATTAACTTTCTTTCCACGAAATAACCTAACAATTACCTAACTAAAACATTTGTTATTTTAATAAATCAAACAAAATTATTTACAAGTTCATTTTTTTTATTAAGTGAATTTAAAAACTTAAAGCAGGATTTAACAGCTTAAGCTTATTTACATCCGAATGAAAAAAGCCAAGTTTACTGTCTTTGTTAAAGCTCAAAAACCTCTTTTTATTTAACGATAAATTTCATTGGCATTTATTTCAAGTGCTGGTTTCCTTAAGTTCTACTTATGCCTGGCTAGCATATTTTTGGGTGTGCCTCTCATCTTTGTCCGCCTTAACGTTGTGAGGGTTGACACAATGTTTAGCACATAAACAGTTCATTAACAATAATATAAAAATATATAGAGTAACAAATTCAAGCTGAAATGTAAACCAATATATTGTTATTTTTTAAGGAAGAGTTATAAAAACAGTTTTAAATTTTTTCATAGTTAAATTTATGCCATAAAATGATGAATAAAAAAACTTTTTCAATATATATATATATATATATATATATATATATATATATATATATATATATATATATATATATATATTCTTAATCAACAACTTTTTATTTCATCACACACTAATTTCACCAGAACCAGGAATTGTGAGGGTAAAACATTTTATGCCATTGGCCAATTGTGAATAAAGTCAATGAACTGGTAAAAGGAAATAATTCATTCACTATTTCTGCAGGGAATGAAAACTTTACAGAATTTGTCGTTAAATTGAACTATGTCGGATGAAGAGCAGAAAAAATTATAATTAAAAATTAAATATATTTTAAAAGCTTTAAAAACCTGTCGCATGACTTGATGGAGGGTGTTAGACCCATAAAAAGATTTTTTAGAGTAATGGGTGGGTGCTCAAAAACTTTATCAGCTTTTAATTTAGAAAACTGCAAGATTTTATTATGTATGTTATTTTTTAATAAATTATCTAGAACACATGTTTATGTATGGAAATCTTTAATCGGTTTGCTAAAACTGTGCTTTCTTTCATCAAAAATTTTAATGAACATTTTGTACTTCGCTGGTGAAACGTTTAGATTTCTGAAAAGCAAAAAAAGACAATATACCTAAGAACTGTTTCATGCAGTTTTTAAGTCGGTTAGCGAGTAAAACTAGGCCTAATGGAAAACACAAGCCATCTACATCCATTTTATTTTTTTTTTACTTCGCTCTTTTGGGTAACTACTTGACCACTGATTTTCAAGATAAAAGCTTAAATGATTCCTTTCGCCGGAAATCAACATTATATATAAATTCAAAAGGCTCCTCTACTGCTCCTTTACTGTTTCTTTGGGTCCAAATTTTACTTATCAGTGTTGGATGACAAATTATTGCTACCAAAATTAACTCCTTTACAGCGGCAGTTCACGATAAGATACCCTTAACTTGTATCCATGTTTTGACAGTCTAGCAGAAGTCTAAAGCTCTGAAAAACTTTTTAGAGATCTGCATCTCGGTAGGCTGCATTTCTGGTGTCAAATTCAAAGCTAGCTTAACTTAACCACGGAATATATTGAACAGTATACAAACAATAGATGATAGCACACAGTGGATATTTCTTAAGAGTTTGGTAAGACCTATCGCTACAATTTCAAATTTTCAAAATCCGTAGAAAAATAAGAAATTGAGAACAGTTTTAATTTTTCGTATACCCGAGGGTTGCTATTTAAAATATCACAGATTTGCTTCTCTCAGCAATATTATGTTCAAATTTAGAACGTAAGCTAGATCATTTACTTTACTTCCATCAGAGGAGTCGTTTAGAAACTACAGAATTATTTCCATTTTTTCCAAATCCCGTTACTGTGCGGTGGCTGTATTGGTAAAGATGAGTTTTTTCTTGTTAAACTGAGTTCATTTCCAAATAGAGTGTAAAATAAAATTATCGTTGTTGAGTAGAGAAAACGTAGAAGTTGTTTAAAAAAATACGAATAAATGGAAAACAGCAATTATGTTTTTCAATAATCTCGATACGAAAACAAAAACAATTATTGCGCAGCCACGGTAGAAAAGTTAAAAGCCTGTAAGAAGAACTGAAAATGATTTGGTGAAGGCGTTTAAATATAGTTAAAAAAGGAAATCTTGTTTCAAATCAAAACAGGGCTATGGTTGGTAAAAAGACTTAATGTTTTAAAAAGAAGATCTTGAGTTTAAATTTTGCCGGAGACACAGCTCATTATTGTGTGAATTGCTGCGCTGATAAAAGCTGCTATAAGCTTAACAAAACACAGGGAAGTTCGAGTCACTTTCGGTCATAAAGTGTTTTAAATTAAGAAGCTTGTTATATTATCCATAACTTCAACTACTTTGAACGTTTTCACCGCGCCATAATGACGATAATCTTTTAACGTGTTTCTATTATTTGTTTGAATCTGTTGTCAAGGCAAAAGCTATTTCTTGAAAACTCTGAAAGCAATTTTGACCTGAAAATTTTTGTACTCAATAGAGCATAAACTTTTCCTATTGAACATGGAATACACAGGAGAAAATATAACTGATTCTGTAACGGGTCATGCTGCAAAAAGCACTTGCCATGATGAAACATACGAAAGAATGTTTAAGTTGCAATTAAAATACGTATACCAAAGCAGTTAAAAAAATAAAATAAAAACAATTGTAGAGAAAACAATAAATTGCAAATAACAAATAATGTTGCTTAACTTATGTTTGCATTATTGTAGTTGCAGAAAAGTGAGTAAATAAATATTTATAAAAACTAGAAATAAACCCAGCAAGAAATGAGTGAGGGAAACTTATACATACACAATTATCTGCTAACACTTTTGCAATAATTTTATACTGAAACAGCGTTGCCGTTATACGGCTTTTCGTATTAAATTTAAATGAATTTTTTGTTTGCTAATTAAATCTAAGTTTTAGTCCAAAATTTATTAGCAAACTTCAAAATATAGCTTATAAAAAGTCTTGTAATTAAATATGTTTCAAAAATCAAGCAAAATTTTCATTATATTTCTTGTAAAAAAGGGCAACGGTAACGCTGTTTGCTACAGACATTACACGTATACAAATGTTTAAATCAAGTTTTTATTTTACCTTTAAGAATGTGACAGAAACTTTGTTCTACGCAGTGATATTTCCATCATCAGTGATTGTCATTTGATAAATCAGATGATGGTCACTGTTCTTGTAGGGAACTAAGGACTGAGTCAACGAAAAAAGCACAAGAATGCTATTTTCATTGTCATAATGAACTAAACGAAAATGTAATATTGATTAAGATAAAGTGTTGCTCTGTTGATAGTTTTATCCTTTTCTTGGCAATAATTCTATAGAAATGTGCTGCAAAATGAACGTTTTTATACAAGTGAAAAAAACCATTTTGCAAAATAAATAAATTAAAACTGTAAATACTTTTCATAAACAGCTAATGCCAGAGGATTAAATAAAAACTGCAACTATATCATTTGTAGTAAATGACATGAAGTAGCAAATGGAAGCATGATAACAATAATTTCAAAATAAAAGTTTGGTTTCATGAAACACTAATTACATTTTTTTAATTGCACAAAGATGTTGCTTTACAGAATGAAGATGGTGTAATAGTGTGTCAGTTGTTATGACAATGAAAATGGTTTTTATTTCTATATGTTAAAAGATATGAAACGCTAATGTTGAATGCTACAGTAAAATACATAAAAACTAAATTATTAAAGAAAAGCACTTTAAATTTTTTTCCTGTAGATTGTTTTTTAACCAGAATATACATATAAGAAACCTCTACTGCTTAATCTGCTATAACAACAAGTGTTGAATTTGAATTTAGAAATTAGAGTGTTTTCTTAACTAATGAAATTAAAAAAATACAGCCCGTTTTTTAAACCGTTATATACAAGCACTTGAAAATTGGACAAAACGTGCTTTTTTTGACTGGTTTAATAAGAAGTATTTATATAAATAATTATAAATTAAAGGGTGGTAAATGTGTATGGTGATGTATATGATTTCGCGGTTACACACAGACGGTTATAATTAACATAATACCTGTATTTTTAAGACCGCTTCAATAGAAATTCTAAAAATTTTAATTGAAATCTGTCCCTATAAAGCAATTTGATGTGTAGTGCCAAACTTTTGAACTGTTGTAGCCAGGAAGTTGAATCATAAAAAACTACGATAACAAGTAGCAAATCTGAAATTAGAAATTATAAGGTTTCCTGCCGCAATCTTAATCAAATTTCGTATAATATAATAATACATAATAACCGTCTTAAAGAAACATGATTTTTAGTATGTCTGTTTTGAAGTTTGTTGTTTTTTTTTTGCATTTGCAAGATTTATCTGCCATCGTTAATGGCTTCTAGGATATCCAAGTAAGTTATTGCAAATGGTTACAGTCAGGATTTTAGTGCTATTTTTTTCATATCTGAATTTAAAAGGTTAAGTATTGTTGATATGTGAAGAGATAAATATTATTGTATTTTATGACATTAGATCATATTCTTTGAGAAGATTTGCAAAATATTTAAAAAATAAAAAATGACTAATTGAGGAGTTAAACGCCAAAATACAGTTCAATTTATTGGGAAGTGTATGTGACCCACTGCGATCAAATGCACAAGCCAATATTCAAACATAAGTACAATTGAAATAAAAATAATTGCATTACTTAAAATTATTTTGGTTTTTGTTTTATTTAAATGTATTTTCCCTCCTCACCCGGCGGCTTGAGATGTATAAAATTGAAGGCTTAAAAAGATATTATCTATAATTAAAATATATATATTGCTTGTTAAAATTTCACTAAATATAATTAAACAGCTTTTCACAGATTTTTTAAAGCTTTGTTGTATGTTTGTTTTAATTCTGCCCTGAATGTGTCAGTGGTTGTTTTTTTATAAATTTATTTTAAAGTGATTTTATGTTCATATACTTTATAACGATGTATGTTCAGATACATACATATAAATATTTTAAAAAAGAACACGCGAAAATGACAGCTAAATTAATGGAGCAACTTACATTACTGAAATGACAAAAATAAATTAAATAAATTCTTGATATATTGTTAGATATGCTGACATCATCTGTTTCACATAAGCTTTAATGATATATTGAATGATGTTTTTAGTTAAAAAAAGATTGCTATATTTGGCTATGTCGACTCTTTATGGCCTTCACCATACGCGTAAATCTACTTTAGTAAGGTAGCTCCTATCAAAAAACAAAACAAATATCGCGGTGACAGAGGAGTAAAGAAAAATAAAGTATTATATATAATTTTTCAAAAAAAAAAAAAATTCACTAGCTCATAAGGGGCTAAGCATGGTAGACATATAATTTATAATACATTTTTTTTTAGCTCGGAAAATATGGGCACCACCAGTTTTTTCACTTAATGTTTTTTCTTACTTTTTAAACCTCTATTGTCCCATATATTTGCTTTCTGATTGGAGTTACTTCGTTGCTTCATATGGTATGGAAAATTTAGCGATATGCATGGTGTTTTGTCCACTGCGTCGTAGGACATCGACCGATCTAGCTGATTCTCAGTAGCACAAATTTCGAAATAATGTCTAATAGATTGATATATTTACATTTTCGCTAGCTTATTTTGTGCCTTGGCAAAGTTAATTTCAACACTAGTACGTACCGACAGACACACATCGCTCAATCGACTTCGCTATGCCTAAGGACTCAAAATATATATTGTAGAAATTACAAACAGAATGAAAAGGTATTGAGGTGTTGAGGGTATAAAGATGCTATGCTTAAAGAAAATAAAAGAATAAAAGATTCTATATATAAAATTGTTTTCTTTCTTATCGTTCCTTTTTTCTACTCCTATGCTGATAGTTTTAAATCATTTGTAGCATATTAAGTGGCAGTATTTTAAGTATTTTTAATAAATTTATTTTAATTAATTAAATTTATTCTTAATAAATTAAAGATGGATTGCTATCAAAAGCCGAGAGCTTCCGAAAGGAGAGAATAATTATTATTACGGGCAGAAATTTAATAAAAAAAGTATTTAAGATAAGTGATAAGGAGTTTCACAAAAGAAATAAGGATAAAGTTATAAAGATATTAAGATATTATGCGATAATAATTTTCCAATGAAAGTAATAAACAGGTTATTTAAACAATTTAGGTACGAAAGAGCAAGTAACACAAGAAATGTGACAACAACAAAAGTTTACAAGTCTTTAATTTACGTACCAGAAATAGCAGAAAGGATAGACAAATCAAAAATTTTTGATTCTGAAAAATATAAAATGGCATACAAAACTTATAATACTTTTAATAGATTGTTTAGTAAAACAAAAGATAGAATACAAAAATGGGACATGTCAAATGTAGTATACAAAATGCTTGGCAATGGTAAAGATAGTGAAGATTGTAATAACGTATATGTATGTACAACTAAAAACAAACTAAAAACTAGAATAGTTGGACATAAATCTGATCAAAGATATAGAGACGTTAATAATCCACAAAAACTTGCATTATCTTCCCGTTGTGCCAGATTAAATCATCTTCCTAATTTTGAAAATGCAAAGTTTTAAATAGAGCAAATAATTATAAACGTCGGTATATGTTAGAGATGTTACAAATAATTAAAGTGCCAACAACAAAGGGAATAAACTTTAAGACTGATACTGATAATGTTGCGCAGTGTTACAGACATTTAGTGCATAAAAAATAGTGAACATTAGAATGTATCTTAACTTAGTTGTTTGTAACATTTTCATTAAGTAAATGTATGTGTTTGTATTTGTATAATGTTTTATGTATTTTTTATTTTTTGAAAGTTTATAAGTATGTATATTTTAAAATGTTTGATTTTTTTGCCTTTGTTTTTTGAAAATTTTTTGAGTTAATTTGACAAATTTTTTCAATTGAATTAATTTTTTTTTGGAAAAACATATACTTAATTTTTTAACAATTTTATTTCCTGTTTCCTGAAGATGACACCTAACGGTGTCGCGAAATATTGAAAGAAAAAATAAAGACCAAAAAACAATATTTTTATTTTAAAACTGACCTAGTGCTTGTTTAATTATAAAAATTTTAAATATTTATTTCGTAATTTTAATATTTAAAATTTATGTTCTGTTTTTTTTTGTTTTATAAGTGAAAAGCAATAAATTTTTGCGTTAGTTCTATACAAATTTTTCAGACTCCTGTATCACTTGTTTACAACAAAAAAATTAAAAAATTCAAGAATTTTATTACATGCCAGCACTAAAATATTTGTGTAGATATTAAACTAAAAGAAGAATTTTTAAAAAATATTCCCTAAAAAGTGTAACTTCAATATGATATGGCATGCGGAAATGGTGTATTGATTTTTGAAGTATATTTTTTAATTAACATGTACACATGATTGTTTACACTACTGTTATTTCATTATTGTTTTAAGTGCTACATGTAAATTTCATTAGTAAAATCTTTTTTGTTTTCCTACATTTCAGTGTTTACTTTTCCGTTGCACCAAGAATTTGAATTTATGTTGGACAGGTTCGTTATTTTTTGTTTTCTGGATTGGTCATCATGTACCACATAAACACTAAAAAGGCACTTTTTAAGTAAACAAAAGAAAATTTAGACCAAAAGTACAATATACACAAGCTTAAAAGAAAAAAAAAAGTAGAGAATAATGAAGTGACTTTGTTTTTGCGTTCATCCATGTGTTTTGCGTTTGTTTAAAATTCATCAATTTTAACTTTCTTAAATGTAAGAAATTATGAATTATATAAAAAAAGTTGTGTTGGGTAGAGGGTATTTTAAAATAACTCTTATGCAGTGTTGCAAGGTTCAGAAACGGAAGGTACAACTTTTTATTCGAGAATCCGAGGGAAAAAAATTTGTTTAAATGGATGGTTTGTGACATTTTTTTAAATATTTTCTGACACCTAGAGAAGTCTTTTTGAGTGTCGGGTCCTAATTTATTTTAGTCGTAAGAAAATATTATTAGTACTTGTCTTTTCATCCTTATTTAAGCTTTAGTTGAAGCTTAAACGCTGCTCATTTTTATTCCCTTCCTGCCTAAAGAAGTGATGCCTTTCTAACGAACGACAGCTGTAATAAGAAGTTAAATTTTTATTTAATTATTGTAAGGGTTTTATTCTTATCCTACTTGCGTCTGTAGATATGAAATCAAAAGGTTTGTAAGTTTTTCATGTATGCCAGGATTTTTGACTTTACATATTTGGGGTTTTATTTGATTATAAATTCAGATAGAAGGATGTTATTCCCTATTTATCTTATTGGATTGTATTTTGAGCATTTACCTTTATTATATAATCTATAATCACTTTCATCAAATATACTCAAATTTCGGTAGAGCTCTAAGTGAATCATTATTTTTGGATTGTAACTCGTTACGGAGTAACTATGTAAACTTTGGATTAAGCAGAAATGAATTTCAACTCGTTTTCAATTGAAGTAAATTTGTATAATAAGATGCAATTCATTTTTAATTCAAATAAATTTTTTTAAATAAATTGCAAATTATTTACAGTTCGTTTAAATCGAATTGTAGAGTAGCTATCGTGAATACTAAGCAAAATTTATTTACAGCAAATTCCGATGTTTAAAAATGAATAGTAATTTTTTTTCTTAAAAATAATGAATAGAAAGGACCCAATCTGTTTAATCAAAATTTAAGTTCAGTTTTTTTTTACAAAGTGGAATTTTTTTTAGGTGGCGTAAAAATTTTAGTTTGTTTTTTAATAAATCACATGTGTATATTTCATCATAACTTAAAAAGGATTCGTTTGGAACAAAAAAAAGCCAAACACAATTCCTACCTGTAGAATGGCTTTGAAAGTACGCCAAATAATTGAGGTAAAAATTAAAAAAAAAAAGAATCGAACTTTCTTGCTCTTCTTCTTAAAGGAAGATTCGTTGTGTTTATTTACACTAAAGTGAAGACACATGTGCTTAAAAAGCACACCCACTTAATGTAGAAGTGCTTTTTATAATCTTCATTGATACTTTTTAGAAAACAAAGATTTATTTATTTATCCTGTAACTAACTTTAAAATATTTTCGAAACTTACGAACATATAAGCAAAGCGATTGTAGTGTTCTTTATCCGGAATGATCATTCTTGAGAAATAGTAAAATATACAATGATAAAGAACTTATAATTGCCACGCTCATTCAAAAAAAATCTGCATGTGGTAAAAATATTCTGAAAACAGATATCTTTAAGGTACATTTTTTCCGTTATGATTATTCTATTTTTGTTTGAAAAACATTTTTTCGCGGAACGGTATAACTGCGATGTCAAATATATACAGCAAGTAAAACCTGAATTCCAAAACATATGATTTGTAAAAATGCAAAGTAATATGAAAACAGTTATTTTTTAATAAATATTTTTGTAAAAAAATATTGTCTAAAATAAATAAAAACACGTACTTGAACTTCCTTATTTTGGGGAAAAGTTCTAAAAAAATTTTATTTTATACTCTTTACCCATGTTTTCAATTGTAATGTCTGTATTTTTTGTATTTATATTTCATTTTTCTCTTTCATTCGTTTCGTGTTTTATTTTTCTATTCTTGTAAAATGATTTATTATTTCTTTATTTTATCTTTGACTTAAATATCTTCCTGTTATAGCAATGTTTTAATTTGTGTCAGTTTAGATAAAAACAAAACACGTTTTCTGATTGTTTTAAGTAAAATATCTTTATGATGAAAACAAAAAAAATTAGAGCGGAAAACACATAGAAGTGAATATTTTTCATTAAATTAAACATTACCTCCATGCCTTTGCTTATTGAAGAAGAAAAGGAAATTAATTTTTGTTTTTGATTTTAAATTAATGAAATTATACTGAAAATTTTGAAAATTAATTGGTGATGTTCAATGTCGTGCTATATAGCAGCATCTTTTAAAAGTAATACTTCGTTTAGTTTATAAATAATAAATATATTTGTGCTATTCATAAAATACTTCCTCCAATAATTTTTATGTTGTATTTCAAACTAATGCACCAATTTTTAAGTGGATCTAGTAAAATAAATCTGATGTATTTGCTTTTACTACATCGAGTTTTTCAATATAAGATACATGTTCAATTTAAAGGTCTCTTTTAATATATTGTATTGTATCTTATCAACTTTTTTTAAAATGGTTTATGTTGGTTGGTGATAATTTGTATTAAAAATTTGTTATATATGTACAACACTATTTTATATGTTTAAAAATATTGTTTTGAAATGATACCTGGAATTCATATATCGGACTTATAAGGAAAATTTAGAAATAGTTGTTCCCAGTGCGCTTCGCCTTCTCACCATAATTCCTTCTTAATCAAGTTTTATCAAGCTTTTTATATGGATTATGGACGTTACCTGTACGAAATTTTAATACCCAGTTTCCTAAGTACACGACGACAGTTTTTCATATTTTATAAGAGACACCAAACTGACTTTTCCAATCCCCAAAGTATTTCGCTGGACTGGTAATACTCGTAGGAAAGTGTCTTGTAGACTTCAGAAAAATACAAACACTGTATGCAAATTTCTTATGTAAATGTAAACAGACACAGCTCAAGAAAACATTTATATTTTTACATATCAATTAAGTACGTTTTCAAATTTTGAATGTTGCCAGACACATCTTATGTTTTTGCTCGAAAGGCTTGAACCGATCTTGCCGATTTTCAATTTTCGAAACTATGTCTAATCGATAGGTGTATTTAAATTTTCTCTAGTTTATCTAATGCCTTCGCAATGTTGATTTCAACACGAACATGGACGGACAGACAGACAAATAGACATCGTCAATCGACTTCGCTATGCATAAGTACTCAAAATACTCGTATATGAACTTTATGGAGTCGGAAATGGAATGACAAACTAAGATAAATCCTTTTTCAACTTTTTTGGTGAAGGGTATAAAAATAAAGTTTTATTTATATTGATGCTTAACTGTATTAATGCTAATATACTAAATAATCTTTTTTACAATTCTAAGGGATAAAACCTTTTAATTTTAAAACCGTACTCGAAAAACCTCCTGGTCATCGCCAAAAAAATAAAACTTATAGCTGCGGCTCATTTCTCGTGGGGATATGGTTGGTATAAAGAATATGGAAATTATATCTTATCATCTAAATTTTTCATTTGTTGTTCATATGTCAAAGCTATATCATTTAACATTGGATATTATGACTCTCTTCAAATTGCAAAATCATGACAATGTATAGTTGTATGTTGTGAACCTATAATCGGCTTGGTGACGATTAACTACGCAAATTTATAAAAGATAAGATTAAAAGATTAGAGAGAATATTTTCGAATGGTGCGGATAATATAACGAAGCCTTCTCTGGTCCTTTGTATTGACTTACAACTCTTACGATAAGATTAATTATATCGTAAACAACGATTTTAAGAAAGTTCAATATTGAGAAAGGAAATTCATCACCGACAACAGAAGCAGTTATCTATTAGAGAAGTGCACCTTCATACATTCATACACTCTACACTCAAAACCCCCCCAAAATAAGAAAAAAAAAAAAATTCCGAGCGGTATCATAAGTACAGTTAATGCAGATTCTCTTATAACAATTAGATCAATCGAGTATGATGGGTTTTTTGAATTATTAGTACAGTTGTTTAGTTCTAGGTTTTTTTAGATTAATTCTACGAACTGTAGGGTTAAGTGTGTATGCCTGTTAATAATACGTTAACGCATTAGTTTTCAAGGCGTTCATCACGTTTAAGTTGTTGTTTGGCCATTCGTGTTTATAAAGCTGTATAATATATTTAGCAACATAAGGAGGAGATGTTTTCTTGGAGGAAAATTATTGAAACTGTTTACTAAAAGCGAATTGCTGCCTAACAAAAAGCTGATCGAAGTAGAATTAAACCAGCACTCCATTATTAAAACCCCATGGGTGATGATCTTGATCTTGATTCTATTATCCTTTATTTCCGAGTGATTTACAGAGTAATTTATTTTAGTTTATTACATGTTTTGCAATTTTAAATTTATATTTTTTAAAACGTCATTTGCCTTTTTTAAAAGAGCATTGTGTTTGTTGGAGTTTTAAGAGTTCATAACATACAAAATACAAAAAAAAAAAAAAAAAAAAAACAATGATTCCACTAGAACGTCGTTCATTTCGAAAATATATTGCAAAATTGTTTTCAGTTTCATATTTTTCTTATTTATGCGGAACGTGATGCCACATTAAGTTTTGTAATGTGTTTTTTAAAACTCTTAATATAATTCAAAATATCTTTTCAGAATAAATATAAATATTAATGCATATATATTTTATATAAATATTATCCAACCAGAGTTCAGTGAATGAGTTGTTCTTCCACAATTTAGTAAAATGTTTATTATTTATGCCCAACCTTGTTTATTGATTCCCTTTTTTTACGGCGAATACTGCTGCGGGTTGTTTGCTATATCACATAATTTAAAATTTCCCTGCCATCCTAACCTCACTATTAAAAGACAAAATATTATTATTCTAATCTCAAAAGGAAACAAGGATAGTCACAGAATATTGTCTGATAAGTTTCGAAGAATTGCTGCTAATGGATGAATATGTCATAGATCCATATTTCAAACATAAGTTGTGTTATTGCTTTCACTTGAAAGAAGAACTATTTTAAAGCATTTTTTGCATTTTTGACCGACGGGAATATACCAAAAACTATTTTGGTCCTATATAATATAATTGATAGCTAATACATCATGTACATATATACTTTGTTTTAAATATCCACAGATCATTATTATTAACGCTCAACTAGATATGCATAATAAAATAATTTAAAAACTTGAAAAATTGTAGAGTTGCTAGAGTTTCTTGAAAAAATTTTTATAAATAATAGGCAGCTTTAGCTTACCTACACGTATAATGTTTTTAAAGGTTCCCTGATGAGTTTAGTTAAAATGAAAATAGCACAATTTTAATGATTTTATTTAAAAATAACATGTAAGTATTTAGACCTATGAAAAGTGAGCTGATATGAACAACGAGGTATGAATACCTTTAAGATCCGCAAATTTTTAATACCAGTTATATTTAAAAAAATTTTTTGATGTTCTTGAAAATATGAATTAAATACAAAAACACAAAAATGATTTAATTCTACTAATATAATATTTTCGTTTTCATTGTCAATAAAATATAATTTTGATATATTTTTTATCAAAGCTATCAAATTATGTATGATAAAGACTGTTGGTTGCAACACCTAATAAAAAAACAAGCTAACCGATTTGTGTCATCAGTAAAATCTATTCTTTTAATTTAGAAGATAAAATTAAACTTATCTATTTAAACCTAAATTTTATAAAATTTTGAAATATGTTTGATATACATAATAAAAATAAATAATTTTCAATAATATTTCACTTCACAAATAGAGCACTTATTGAGAGTAACAAAAAAGTAATGTCCAATCAGAAAAATTTTTTGTATATAGTTATTTCTTTTGCATTAGATTACTGATGATGACTAACGATGGCAGTCGAAATATTAGAGCTGTTGTGCTGTTTTTGTGTTAGAAAATATTTTCTTCATCCGGCTTAAAGTCTTATTTTATAAGAAACTTTTTTTCTTTTCTTTAAAAAATTTTAGCTTTTAAGTCAATTAATTGAATAACTCGAAATTATCGATTATGAAATTCTCGATCTGCATTAAGAACGCATCTCTTTGTAGCCGAACAGTTTGTACATTGTGCACAGATACGTTAAATAAGTAGGGGTCATCTCCTGAGCGCTGGTACTATTAAAAAATGTATCCTAAAATATACTCGTGAATGCATGGCTAAATAACGAGCCCTTCTGTGAGACCTTGAGGTTGATTACTTTGTAGAGGGTCTGCCTGGGTACTTTAAGTTTAGTTTCCAGCAAATACTTTAGATAATTTTTTTGGTAATTGCGCAATTGTCCACTATTTCTATTGTTTGTTAAGCTGTGTATCATACACATACAAAATTCGTAAGCAGGTTATTTTTTATTGCATATATTTCGATATTTGCAATAACAAAGATGAGTATTTAATATAATTTGAAATTCTTCTGCAAACATCCCACAAAAACATCAATGAATACACATAAAAAATTTACGCTTTCATGTTTTCGTTTTCGCATAATTTTATTATGAATATGATGTGTTTATTAAGGCTGTATACTTTCTACATTAACGCTTGTTATTTAAAGGTATAGTTTTTTAAATTTACTTAGCTTTAGGTAAAGCAAAATGACGACATCTGTTTATTTTGGGTATGAATAAAAGTCCCACAACAACAAAAAATTTGGGCTTGCCTTGTGTTATAGATTTAAACGCAACCATTTTCTTTAGAATTTAAGAGCTGTTAAGTTCTGCTATTTTATGTAGTTTATGTCCCCAATAGCCCTTAAGCTTTTAGGTAATGGACGCTTAAAACTAAAAAGCACTTGTAGCCTTTGATTGAAGAATATACAAATTTTTTATGCCTTTCAACTTAACCCAAATAACTTTTTTTGGGAGGGAATATTTAATGTATAAGTTTTCTATCTGTTACATTTGCTAAATTCTAGAATTTTATGCAAACCTGCTCATTAATTTTTCTAAGAAAATGTTATTATTTTTTATTTTTTAACAGAATAATTTAATATATAAATGGATACAGACACAAAGCGAAGCCTTAGAGACACACATTTTATTTAAATTTTAATTTTCATTAGAAATTGTTTCACCCAATTATTATGTGGCTTGAAAACAATTTTGAAAGCTTTTAGAAAAAGGTTTATTTCATATTTTTGATAAAGTATTTTTATAATTTTTTCTGCCAGCATAATCAATTTAGCTAAACTTATACTTGAAATGTGCAATATCAATTATAATTATATAACAAATTTGCAACCGTTTTCGATATAAGCATTAGCACATTGGCTTGAGTTTGTTAAAATTTTAAACTGGTTGATGCAAAATATACATCCAATTTCCTTAATATCCCTTTTGGCTGTCAGATTTGAAATTAAGAGAATTTATAAAGCATTTATTTATAAGTTAAAAAAATGCGACTGTTCAATGCTCTATTTGAATTAACGACATTATTTGCCACTATCCCCTCATATGCGATCAAAGGCAGAGTGCTACAGTAAACAGTAATTTTTGTAGACATTTGATTTTTGTAGACATTTGATTTTCTTAGAGGTGGTTCCAATTAGATCAATTGTAACAAGCAGCTTTATAACTGGTAAAAAAGCTTTTTTTTTAACAAACTTTGATATAAAAATTTTCATTTCGTAAAATTTAATGAAATGACTTCAAATTCTTCAGGCAACCAAAATATACTGACGCTTAGCTTTAAGGGAAAACAAGTTGCAAGGTTAAAAATTTAAAAAATATTATAAATCAACAAATAAAATAATAAAACAAAATAAGCTTAATATAAATTTCATGATATTTCCATAAAATATTTATATTTTATAAACCACAAAATGAAATGTATTACTGCAGAGAAAAAATATCCATATGGCCATTTCTCAATTCTGTATTGAAAACTCAAGAGTCAAATATCAAAACTTAAATAACTTAAATGAAATCTTTATCGAATCAACATAGCAAAAAGACAATAAAATTTGAAAATCTTTTACAAAAGCATAGTAACCATTGAGTAAATATTATGCTTTCATTTCTCTACATAAGGGCTGCCATAAGAAACCATTCATGTGTATTTGAAAGATTAAAAAAATAGAGGTTCTCGAAACTAAACACTTCTCTTCAATTGTAATTTGTTTATCTATTTACCCGTTAATAACATTAAGAATTGAAATTCGCAAAAAGTTTAAAATTCTCAGTATATATAAGTTGCCCAAAAATTGATACAAATCGCTAACAAATAATCACTTGAAAATCTGCATTATAAGATACTATTTTATTTGCACCAAAACTATCTAAATAAATTTTTTTAAAATTACAGCAAAAAATTTTATCCAGAAAAGCTTGCCAGATCTTTCCAAGCTGGAATTATCTAGACGTTTTTTCTCTATCAATCATTTAAAAGGAGCTGCAGTCGGTATGGCACTATCAGCTAAAACAATTAAGAGAGACCTTGTGTATGCAAAGTTCTTGAGTAAATATATTTCGATCAAAGAAGAAATATGTATGTCAATTATATTTTGAATCTAAAATAACACAACTTGTTAATGAAATTTTTCTCTTATTATTATTTTAATCTCTCAATTTGGTGCATTAAGATGCTTTAAGATATTCAGTTTATTTAAGAATTACTGATTCAATTGTTTTCTTGTGCATTAATTTCCTAAATTGCATCAACTAAAGTAATTTATATTCAATTCTTTTCGCTCAAATATCATAATCGTTTGAATTTGCTTAGTTTTATAGAAAATAGAGAATTTTATTTTCATTGCTCTTTTGTATTTTGTATTACTTTTTTATAATACCACCAAAAGATCTTTTAAATAACCCTGAAGCATATAGAAGCTTTCGTTGAAGTTTATTTAAATTCACTGCCAAATGCCAAAAATATGGCAGTATGCGTACAAGTGCAGAGTCATCTAAACATTTTATTTTGCAACTGGCAACAACTAAATGTTAATACTGCAGTTGCATCTTTATAAGCAACTAACAGCATCAATCTACTAGCGTGAATACAGTGTTACCTACAAGCTGTGTTCGGTACTAAAGTTAAGGAAATAGAAGTGGATTCAGCAGATGAATTTGTATAAAACCCAAGTTGTCAGGATATTTGTATAATATTTTGCTATTTTTAAATCTCATATTTTTTTAATTCTTCTTATGTTTTTTGTCCTAGATATGAGTCAAAAGGACCAGTCAAAGAGCATGAAAAGAAAAATTTGAACAAAATTCTTTAACTATAAGCAAAAGGTACAAAAAAAGAAATTAAAAAGCACCACAATGTTTTCAGTTCAAGTTACAAGGTTTCTAGATTTGTTAAATTCTTTTTTTTCTGTTTTAACATATTATTTATTTATTTATTTTTTTTTTTTCATTTTGCTATTTTAATTAAACAAATAAAAGTAGAACGAACATTCAGTTCTTGTTTGTAGAAAAAAGAAAATAAAATGAAAAGAAACGTTCAAACAAAAGTTGGGTGATTTTTAAAGTATTAAATAAAACATTTTTCATAATAATAATTGCAAAATAAAAAAATGGTAAAATACGAAAATAAGACGACTTTTTATGGCACCAGATTATATCACATATTATTTCATATTTTAGATTTCAACTCTTTTTTAGGCAATATCTATTAAGACTATTCTGCTCACTTAACTCTTCCTTAAATAGTAAAGTGAGTATGGGTGCTTTATGTAGTTACTAAAAGTTTGCTTTTCTGCTATTTTAAAAGTTCTTTAATTTTTCTTATATAGTAGTACCATATGTTTGCAAATGTGATCTATGTATGTAAACAAACCGTTTTAAAAATATTACCTTTCAAAAAAATTGTTTATTTTTCTTCACTCTCATAATGTATTTTGTGCTTTTTTTTATTAAACATCGTTTTGTATTTATATTTTGTGAATTTCTTTCTTTATTTGTTAAAATGTCAGAAAAGCTTTTGTTTTCAAAAGTAATATAATCCATATTCGGTAATTACAACCAACAGTTGAGCATCCGTATTAATATGTTGAATAAATTTTTTTGCATTACCCAATTAACAGAAATGAATACCGTAATGACAAAAATCAGTCGAGCTTACTTTTTGACGAGTTGCTGCGAACGACTATTAATTAAAAATATCATTATTTTGTAATTAATATAGAAAATATGCAAGATTATATATTATAAACGAAAAAAGTAAACTATGATGTTAGTGAGTAAATTTTAATAATTTCAAACGATTTTTTACCAATCTGTTTTCTGTGTGTATATATGCAGTAGCATTAATGGCTTCTGCCTATATAAACAAAGGAGATTTGCTTTGTTTAAGCATCTTTGTCAGGGTTCTTTTTGCTTTCTTGGCCATTATTTTTTGTTAGAGAGTATAACTTATGTTACTCTGTCGTGTAATAGCGTGGTCATGTAATAATTATTGGAATTCCTTGTTAATATACTTTTTTCCGTTGCCGCTTCATAGGTTTTGAATCTTACAGTCAGTTTGGTTTTCACACATTTCCTTGTATCTTTTAAGAACATTCAAAGCATCAGATTTTCTTTTTATAAAATAAACTGCGATCTACCTAGAATAATCATTGATGAAGATTATAAAATACACAGAGCCACCTAGTGAACTCACTTGAATCGGGCCACAAATATCCGTATGAACTGTTTCTAGGAAACTTTTAGTTCGTAGATTTGTATACGTCTTAAGCGGTTTGGCTGTAATTTTGCGTAAACCGCATGTTTTGCACGTATTGGTATTATTACTTAAATTTATATCTATATAGTTTTGTCCTTTTGTAGATTTTGTAAATCTTTATAATTTAAGCAACAGAAGCGCGGATGCCATATTTGACAATTTGTAATTTTACTTTAACATATTTTCATTACTTTTTCCTCATATATGCATTTTGCAATAAATACTCGGCACTTGAAATTTGCTTCAAACACAGGATTATCATTCTTTCTGATTACAGCCTTATTACCACAAAAATTTACTGTAAGACTTTTACTTAACAGTTTACTCACAGAGTGTGATTTTAGCAAAATTTTATTTGCACATGTGATCTGCACATGTGATCTGCACATTTGATCGGCACATGTGTGACGATGCGCCGCTGTTAAGAACTCAGCTCTCTTTAATGTTAACGAAGTTGCCGTCACTTAAAGTAAAAGCAACTTCAACATGCCTGTTGTTAAAACAAGCATTGGAATTTTATATGCCTTTTTTCCACAGCTATTGCACCCTACATTTTTATTACGAAAATGAAATTCAATATTTTCGTTGCTTGGGGATTGATAGTGGTTACTTTTAAAAACTTTCCTATGTGTTTTGACTACGAACTAGCTTTGCATCTCAATTTAATTTGCAGGTATTTTTCATTTTCATTAAATTTGAAAATGTTATATGTTTTTTATTTATTTTAGTCAGCTGCATACAAATACAAACTTTACAAGTGTTACATGAGGTAATTGACTAAGTCACGCAATCAAGTTGTAATTGCTTATTTTACTATTTTAATTCTTATTATTTGTTTATTGCATAAATTCCCTAATTGAGTATTAATTATTTATTTAATAAATCTACAACTCTTTCGATTTGGCTTCAATTAAAAATATATAATATAAACAATACTATTAAAAAAATATCATTTTACCGAGAAATATTTATTTATTACCTCCACACATGTTAACTCATTGTAATGGTAGAAGTGTCTATTAAAAGAATCAATTCTGACAAACAGGAGAAAGAACGTAGGGATTTTTAAAATTATCATTTGTTATCACTGCCTGTCCATTCATTTTAAGTATGTTGCACGATTTATATAAGAGCGTATGATCAACATTTTTTTTATTAATGCGTATACGTACAATAATGTTTATTTGGTACTGTAAATTAAGCGTTTTTTTAAAAGAGTTTTAAGCATATTTTGTTACGAAATGGACACACACCAATAACAAAATATGATAATCGATCATAAATCCGATAGTCAGTATGGAGTAAATAAAATTTTTTTTGAAGAAAGTTCCATTAATTAGATTTAACATAACATTTTTACTTTTTCTATTAGAAGAAAATCGTTAAAAATAGTTATATTACATTAAGGATTTACAAGGTAATGGGTCTAATATGTTGTTCAATTTTCTGGACGTAATGGGCACAATATTTTCTGTGTACTAATATTTTTAATTTAGTTAAGTACGTTCATTTATAACATAATGACATTCATAGCATAATGAAAACTTTTTTCGAAACTCCTTGCTGCTGCTAGTTGCCTTTAATATTTTCTTATATAAATTTCTTTTTAAAGTACTTTCGTGAAACAAGGTTTTATATCAATATCACATATAAAAAAATAAACTTAATATACGTACAAAATTAATATCTTATTCCCTGGTTTATTCTAAGAATTTCTTACACCATTTAAATGAAAGCATTTTTATTTACACAAAAAGTTAAACAAAAAAGTTAAAACAAACAATTCGTAGAAATTATATTTTACAAATATTTCGCATGTAAAAGTTTCACCATGCAAAGAAGTGTGTATCACAGCAACGAAAATATTAATATGCAAAATCGTGAAAAAATAAAAAATGATGAAAAACTGCTCTAATATTTTGTATAAAAATATTAAATTGAAAAACATTTCATTAGAAAGTAAACACAACCACTCTTTTCTTGAACCAAATCAAGATATAAAGATAAGTTCTAAATGCTTAAAATAAAAAAGCTTAGAATATATAAAAGCTTCACTTTGTAGCTATTTTAAAAAGAAAATCATTTTTATTGGATAAAAATCTCATAAGAAAAGCATATAGAAAGAAAAATATTTATATATTTTCACATTATCATAAACTTTATTTCACCCCATTCAATAAATAGTTTAAAGCATACGTTAAAAAACGATATTAACTAAAGTTCTAGCAAAGTTTTTTTTCACAGAAATAATATAACTGAAGCGGTAAATTTAACAAAAACTTGTTTATTTCTTTGTAACATAAGATTTGCAGAGTAAAAAAATAAAGGAATTCAGTTATTGATATCAACGGAAAGAAAGATTATATTTTCTTTTTAATGATTATTAAAATAATTTAAAATTCTTAGAATTGTAGTCGATAACACATTTGCATGCGTCATTAGGCTAAATCCTAACAACAATACTTATAAATACATATTAACATTTCTATACTTAAATTTTAAAAGCTCTTTATACATTTTTTTCTATTTGGTAAGTCAAGGACATGGAATCTTTTTAATCTTTTTACTTCTTTTGATTCATCAAGTAAAGAAATAGCCAGCGAATTAGGATAATTACTCAGTCTGTTCAAGTATCTTGTGCTAAATTTATTTATCTCGTCCTTTATGATTGGAATTTTAAGATCTCTGTGAATATTTTTGTTTGTGATGAACCACGGAGCATTAGCTATGAGTCTTAAAGTTTTCGACTGGTAACGTTGTAGTATTTCTATGTTTGAATTACTTGTGGTACCCCATAGCTGAATACCATATGTCCACACGGCTTTCAATATTGCTTTACAAATTTTAATTTTATTCTCAATATTTAAAGTTGATTTAGAACCCAAAAGCCAATACATTTTCTTGGTTTTAATATTTAGTTGTTCTATTTTTGCCTTTATATGATTTTTCCACGTAAGCCTTTTGTCAGGATGCATTCCCAAGTATTTTACAATTTCCGATTTTGGTATTTGTTTGTTTGTTTGAATTAAATATGAACTGATTTATCAGCGTTAATAGTTATTTTCCATTTTTTAAACCACTGCTGTAAAGCATTAAGCTCATTTTGTACTTGCTGTGAAGCAACAATAGCAGAATAATCTGAAGCTATTATAGCAGTGTCATCAGCGTAGGTAGCAATTTTAACATCTTTGTATTTGTATATAATGTGGGACCAAGTACGCTTCCCTGAGGCACTCCAGCATTTATTTCGCAAATTTCAGACATTTCATCAATCACTTTCACATAAAAAATTCGATTTTTTAGGTAAGATCTTAGCAGCAAATACATTGGGGCTGGCAGGAGAGTTTTTATTTTGAACATCAGGCCTTGGTGCCAGACTCTGTCAAACGCTTGTTTAACATCTAAAAACACTGCTGAGCTATGTAGTTTTCTTTCCAAACCGTTAGTAACTATGTCGATGATACGGTGACATTGCTCCGGTGTACCGTGCTTATGCTGGAATCCAAATTGATGATCTGGTATTACGTTTTGTTTTTCCAAAATAGGCAATAGCCGATGTAAAAGTATCCTTTTAAAAATTTTTGAAAATAAAGGAAGCAGACTTATTGGTCCTTATGACGAAATTTCATTTTCTGATTTGTTTGGTTTCAGGATCATGATGATTTCTGCACATTTCCATTACGTCGGATAGTGAGATAATCTTAAAATAGCATTGTATATTATGGTTAGGCATAATATGGCTTTGGTTGATAGGTTTTTTGCAACTATTGGATCTATCTTGTCATAACCTGGTGATTTATTGTTATTAAGTTTGGATATTTCCATTTTAATTTCTGATGGAGAGCATGGCTTAATTGGAAAAGCCATTTGGCACTGTGAATATAAGAATTCTAAAACGTTATTTTCATCTGAATCGTCGGTATATGGAAAGGATTGAAATGTTTTTTCCAGATGTTTGGAGAATACATTTGCGCAACAAAAAAAGTGGATATTTAATTATAAACCTAAAAATTCTGCGAAGATTGTAGACTACCAAAAAATTGGAATTAAACTAAACGATTTAAGTTTTACCAAAATACTTTTTTTTAATAACTACAATTCCAAATTCCAGAAAATTATACTTGCAGCAAAAAGCTCAAAATTGTCAAAATGGTTACTGTTTAATCGAAATTAATTGTATGTTATGCTCGTAGATGTTAAAAAAAGATGTGACTAATTAAACCAAAAACTTTTTTATTGCGATTTATTATTAATAATTTATCAAGAAAATGCTGATATTTTTTCCGAAAGGATAATAATTTATTCGGAGTATTATGACGCTTAAAAATTTTTAGATATATTTTTACAACGGAATTTAAAACTATTTTTTATTTAACGATCTGAAGATTAAAAATAGCGCTTCTCCAAATATTTTGTGGCCAAAATAGCGTTCTGTTGTTATAAAAGCTGCAATTAAAAACTTAATTTTTGCTTTAGCTTTTTTCATACCCAAAGTTACATAAGTTTTGTTTTAGTTCCAGATCTTGCAGGTTTATCGTATTTTCTATACCTTTTTAGGGACAAAGATGCTTCCATTCTGTGACTAAGTGTACAAGTCATATGAAATGTCAAAATTTCTATCCAAAACCAGCGTTTAACATATGGTTTATATTTTTCATATTCAAGCTTGCAAAACTTACGTACATATGATATAACCATTTTTCGTCCAAGTAAACATAATACTTAAAACAGTAACATCAAACTTGTAAAATTATTTATTTTGAAAGTTAGTATCACTAAAAACATCTCCTGTCATATGGTTTTACATATCAAATAGAGCGTACTCTAAATAAAAAACTAACAAATGTTATAAAACATAGGAAAATAACATAGTTATGTTTCATGAGGTTTACACTATGTGTATTAATTTAGTTTCGGTAGTTTCGTTTCTTACGTATTTCATATTTTCGGATTATGCTGACTGATTTTAAAACTGATTATCTTAAGATTTGGGTACAACCAATTTTCTTTTTCTAATCAATATGAGTATTTAAATTGGATTAAACATTTTATTTCTAACTTCTTTTCTATCAGAAATTTCCAATTTATTTTGCAGTTTGTTTTTACCATAACATAAAATTTATCTTGATATATATCATATATCGCTAATTTAATTAGTCATCGCTTAAATTTATACATTCAGACATCGCTGACTATATATATTCTCTGGATATATGACAATAACATTTGCTCTACGTATGAAGTGTTTCACCTTGCATTCGAACCCTACCAACTTGCTTTACAACTCTTTATTTACTGAATAAATTGCACACAGCAAGTCGATATAGTGATTAAGGCTTACATAGATAAGGCCTCAATACATTTTTCAAATTCAACCAAATATTGAATCTGAAAACTACTGTCGTGTTCTTCACCGATTCATAACAGTGAAAAGAAAATATTTTTATAATTAAAAATAACGAACCCCAATACACCAAAAGAAAAAATAGTATTTTATTTTATTTAATTTAAAAACTCAGCCACAACATTTTATAATAAACACAATATCGTTTGCATTTATCCGGCGTACTGTCTTTTTAGTGATTTTATTTTATGGCAGTTTAATTGTATAAAAATTTCCTCTTTCAGACTTATTTGTAATTGTATAAGAAAAAATTAAACAAATGGTTTGTAGCTGCCAAAAATGAAAAGAATATAATTTCTTTTTGATAAAGTTGTTTATTGTTTTTGCAAAAAAAAAATTAATTAAATAACATAAAATTGTGTAAAAATTATAAAAATAAATAAATATCATGTTTATATGCTTGCGCATAAACATTAACAAAGAAGATGGTGGGTAAACATTAAAAATATAGATATATGTACTTATGTATGTAAAAAAAACCTGTTACAACTTTTTAAATTTTCTCTTACCGAAAAAATTTTCCAAGCCTCTAAATCTCTCCCATATATTTTTAAACTAATTATGTTTCATTTGTATCTATATCATCACAATGTGTCAATAATTTGTGTTAAAAATTTTTTTTCTGTGTAACAGCTGACAGTGTGGCAATATTTTATGCTTTATTCGGCTGTTTCGAAGCTTATGGACCTTTTACCAAAAGAACTGCTGTTCTTTTAAGAAATTTTTTCATTGTTTATAGTCGTATTTTCGGTTTTGAAAGAGATTTAACATTTTTTATTACAAATTTAAATTTTTGGCGAACTTTCGTAAGAAGTAATCATTAAGCGGTACTCTAATCGCTTAGTGAAATTCCAATTTTTTCTTATCCAGATTTTAAATTTTAAATTTTTTTTTGGTGAAAATGTAATATTTTTTATATTCAAACAATCTGTTAATTTATTTTGTTTTTAAATTTGGGTTTTAAATATAGCAAAGCAAAAAAAAAAAAAAAAAAAAACCAACACAAAAAGCACACATTTTAACATATCTTTACTTTTTATAGACAGCTGTTGCTTGCGAAACAATGTCTGAGAAAATTTTTCGTAGCTCATCTTGTGACGTAGCAAAACTGATTTCAAGCCGATTGCAGAGATGGTCGAACAAAAAGACATCGCTAATTTGATTTCCCTATGCATAAGGATAATAAATATAAATGTTGTAGAAATTACAAACGAAATGATAAATTTATGGTGATGGGATAGTAATAAAAACACTGATAAAAATAAATTTTTATGTTCAATAAAACAATTGGAAATTAAAACCAAGCGAGGTCTCAAAGTACTGATTTTGTAGGTTTTTCGAGGGTATGAGTAATTAAAGTGTTTGCAGTATATTGAGAATTTTGGCCGAAGTCCTGATTGTGTGTTTTCTTTTTTTTTTTCTTATACATATATTCATAATGTAATCAGCACATTGTAATTTTCTGTCAAGTTTCGAAGTGTTTATAAATTAAATAAGAAGTGGAACGGAAATTGTGAGTTTATTAAAAACAATAATGCAAATTTTTATGCAACCATTTTAAAAAATACATTTTGTTCAATTGTTGAGCGCAACTACCCCTAACTTGGTTCACACGCTGGGTCCAATTTCGGTATTTTGTCTTAAAAACAGTCTACAGGCGTTTAACCGCATGATTAAGGCCACTAATTGACTGGCCCTAGGCCTAAACCATTAGGCCATTGTCGTGTGTGCGGTGCGGATGTAATACCATTTTGTTTAAACCACATATCAGCAAAGCCCAGCTCTTTCACGTTAGGCTCAAACAATTTGTAAGCATCGCATGGTAGCGCTCGTTATTTACAGAAAATATACGATTGATTTTATTGGCTGCTCTTCCACTAAATACTGCAATTTTGCTTGTAACGCTGTCACAACTCATCATAAAGGTTTAATGCAATAGTCTCAAAAGTAAAGGTTATAAAAACATTTGAATTTTAAATACTTTAATTATTTCAGTAATTATTACTTACAGTTATGTGAATCAGAGATTCCCTACATGAGACTTCCATATCTTTTGGCTTATTTAAAAGTAACAATTTAACAATTTTATATAACATACATATGACTTCATTTTATTGTATTTATACTACCACATTTGATATACAATACTATTTATGCTTTTTATAACTGCTGCTAATATAAAAATAATCTATCCTCTAAGGTAGAAGGGTATGAGTATCAGTA